>CAJUYH010000459.1:0-66189 GCA_910591685.1 Galerucella tenella | reverse complement strand
GACTGTGCTGCTGAAGCTGTTTCGACAAGCAGACCTTCTCTTATCTTCTTCACATTTTTAACCTCACCTATCAAACCATACAAACATTTTTCAATTACAAACGGACTAATTTTGGAGAAATCTCCATCATTTTTCTTCACGACCAGGAACCGGGGAGCAACCACCTTCTCCTGAGTCGAGCCAACATTTTTAAGGGTGGATGCGGAAACCACTGGGCTTTTTTTTAAGTTAATTGGGTTCATTTTGATCCCACGAGTGGGGAAGTCGAAAAGGTCAACCGTGGCAGTGCTCCCTTACCACGGCAAAAGGACTTAATTTCAACCGGAGGGCCGCAAATATCCGGAGGCGGCGTTCGAGGTTCCATACGTGAAACCATTCATCCCCTCGGCACGCTCCACACCTTGGGATTCTGGATTTTTGACAGGTTTACTCCTGTTTGACGAGGAACAACAAAGGAATAAGGAAAGGTCAGCGGTCAGCTGGACTGGGGTCTCGAGGGTTCGTCAGACCCTTAATATGCCAGCATCCCGGCAGGCATTGCCAACCACGATACCAGCATACTCCCCTTCGGGGTTTATTTATTCTTATTTATTTAGTTATCAGACAAAAATATTAGAAATTGTTGCCAAATCTTTTTACTTCAAATTATATTCATCTAACGATTTTATTTGGATTATCCATATTAGTAGTAAGTAATAAATAATCTGGTTTTCTCACTATTGCTTTTAAGAAAGTCGTAAACTCGTAACTTAATTTTACAGAACTTAATTTTACAGAACTTAATTTTTACAGAACTTAATTTTACAGAACAGTCTAATGTATGCCATTACACTTATTTTTGATTAGTTTAGGTTACATTAGGTTAATCCCATTTGCTACGAATTTTTCTTTTCTTTTTAAATTGAGTTACTTAGGTTAGGCTAGACCGATCTATATATTTGATTATCTCAATCAATTGATAACATCTAATATGAAAACTGACGATTTATTTATTGCTCTGAAACCGGTTGAAATATGCAAATGAAATTTGATGGGTTTTGAGAAGTATATTTTTTGACATGCAATTTAGAACTTTATGTTCGGAATGTAGGAAATGAAAACCTATAATTGTATGAGTATCAATTGCTATATTACTTCGAGATACCTATAGGTGTCGAAAATTATTCTTATTTTTACTCGATACCTACCTCGAAAAGCATCGAATATTTTTAAATTTTACAAAAAGGGAAAGGGGAAGAAAAACGCTATGTTTCTTAAAATTCTTTTCTCTATAAGATCATATTCTTTTGTTTCCGGATAATATTTTTGAGAGATTTATCAATGGTGGATTGCTATTGCTTGAACTAGTACCTTTGCACTTCAGGTAGAAAACTTAGATCTTAGAACCGGACCCCGTCCGCGTTCGTATATCGCTGTCCTAATTTTACGTATACATAATTATGACTAAGTACACTAAAAGACTCTATAAAGTGTGAACTTAAAATTAGGAGTTATACTATAGTAATTCGTTGAATATAAAATTACAGTAAAGGGTGAATATTGTTCAATCATATAAGTAAAGATTCAATAATATACTTTGACTTATATCATCTTATAGGGGTGAAGCGAATGAAAAATATTCCCTCGTAAAATACGTCGAGGACAGTATTTACTATGTGGTTCCTACAAAATCAATTACTCCCATTGATAAAAATCTCATCTGGGCTCCTTACAAGGAAATGGGATTTTATGAAGCTGTCATAATAGAGCAAAACAATGATGGACAGTTTCTTGAAGGAAGACTGAAAAGCTTAAAAAAAGAACTAAAAGTTCTAATAGGTATGAGCCATTACAATTTATTTTTATAATTAAGATCTTTACTTAGTGGAACCTATTTATAGTAGGTAGTAACAACAACAAAAAATATATAAAAATTTCATATTATAGCCACTGTCAAAAGAACAACCTCAAATAATAATAAAAATAGTACCTTTATGACCTACTGTTTATTTTCAATGAACACTATTGATTATAAAAATTCTACAGAGGAGCATCCAGTGATTTCAGACACTATTAATCAAGGAAATTTTATACAAGAAATTAACAACTTACAGGAAAATTCAACGCCTCCGCAAGCCTCTGATTTCAAATTTGATAGTGATGATTCAATAAAAGATCCTGATTATAATATTGAAAGAGATGAATCAGTGGAAGTTCATGATTATGGCACAAGATTTATGGAAAATGGAGGTAATTAAAATATTGAATAATTCTCAAATGAATCCATTTTTAAATAAGGTTGTATGTAACGCATTACTTCAAGCAAAAGACTGCACTAGTTATGAGGTAAAGGACACATTTTTTGATTTTGAAAATAATTTATTCATTATGATAAGAAAAGCATCAACACAAATTTTCATAATTTAATTTTTCTTTCCAAGACACTGTTTTTTCTTGTCAAAAAAAACCAAAGAATATTAGGCAACTTTTTTTAAAAATTTGACTATACTACTGGTTTTACAATCGATATAAATAGAAACACCCTAAATCTTCATTCATTACCAACAAAGTTAAAATCACATTAATTTTAGACGAGGTATTTAATTCTATTTTCTACGCAGATTTTATTCACATTACAAAAATGACAACATCGCAAATACAAAATAGGACGTCATTATCGCATTCTGTTTTAGAGTACCAATAACTACTGAAACTATGCTAAAATGGTATTTTTCATTTAATTTATTAGCGAACTGAGGATCACCCCACGTATTTCTTATTTTATATCTACTTAAATAAAACAGTACTGGGGACATTGTAGATCCAATTTTTGTAACACAACGCTTAAACATTTTGTGAGATTTGTGTATTCTTTAGTGCCAAGACCTCCAATATGATGTTAGTTGAATTTTTTAATCCGACTACGCCACTGTATATAACAATATATAACAATACGTATTGTGCAAATGTACTGTACAACTGCGTACTATTTTGTATTCGTCGTATTGCCAGTTTTCTTATTTGTCTAAAATCTACGTAAAATATAGATTTAAATACCTCGTTTCCAAAATGAATGCGGATATTGAAAATGTTTTTATGAGAAAAATAAAACAGAGTGCTTTGGAAATGAAATTTAAATTATGAAAATTTATGCCCAAATACAGTCTTGTGCTTAATGTGATGAAAAATACTTTTCAAAATCAGTTAAAACTGTACCTTTTACAGAGGTGCTCCCAATTGAAATGGGTCGTACTTTAAATATACAGGGTGGCGAAAATTTCATTACAATGTATTGCTATCTTGTAAATCGTTGGTTAAATGGAACCAAAATTGTGTAATCTAATGGTACTTTGAAATTCAAAATATCAGGGTCGGTTTCAGAGATATTCCGTAAAAACTTATTATCAAAAATAGGAAAAATACTATTTAAATTTTTTATGAGATATGACACGGTAGATAATAAGCAAACATTAATTTTTCAGTTAGGCGTTTTGTCTTAGCTGGGCCACCCTCAACTTTTCTCCTTAAATACGGACCGGTACTTCTGTACTGTACTGTACTGGTTTAATAGCACTAGGTGTTCTGAATACAGTCATGTTATTGTTGAATATTAAGTGTAGGTATTTTGCTATTTTATCGTGACTAACAAAAATCCTAGTACGACCCTGTTAAGAATTCAATACCAACTTGGTAGAGTACCTTTTCTTGAGTTGATATATCTTCTCTTATCTTTTGTTTTAGCAACAATATTATAAATTCTAGAGTTTCATTACTCCCTCCTTACTCACTCACTTTAATTTTTTTTCTAATGTTGTAGGGTAGTAAATATAAATTTTACCTGGAAAAACAACTTGGTTACAAGTCTGTTCATTTAAAATATTTGGGACATCCGGTATACATGTATTTTAATTTTACTTGATTAAAACTTTCGGGCCGTTCAGTATATTCATGAGTATTGGAATAAAGTAATTAAATCTAGTTTCGGTTTTTAAGAAAAAAAATTATTTTGAAACGATTAGTGGGAAATACGGCATAAATAGCAGAACGACAGTTTTGGGGCTCTCTCTGCTTCGATTCGTTCACGTCTCACAGCCGAAAAAAAATATACCGTGTCCGCAAAAATTTAGGAGAAGTTACTAGTGTTTAAGTTAAAATTTTATTTATCTCCGTGAAATTTACGTATGAAAATTTATTTTATTTGATAATTCAGGACAGAATATATAATTGGTTAGAAGTGTTACTGACATTTATATCCTACTCAGTGGTTTTCTCATTTCACAATTCTAAGATTTTCCGTTAAATAAATTCTAAGTTGGATGATAATTTTTTTTATCGCTTAGCTTAAGATTTATATTTGAACCATTTTGCCGTTTAATTTTGTGAGCCAAAAGTTTTTTTATAAGCATCGTTTGTTTGTCACATTGGTTATTCGATTTACTTCGACGTTTGTTCGTTTGTTTTTAATAGTTTTCAGAAATAATATTCAATTGCTGGACACCTCGTTCAGGAATTAAATTTATATTGGTATTAGGAATCTCAGTGAATCGTCGACTTTCTCGGATCTTGCTGAGATTTCTTCTTCTTTCCGTTGTTGATAGGTTTGATTAGTTTTCAGAAATTTCTTTTTGTTTCCGCTGTTTAATTCTGTTTATTAGTTTTCGGAAATAATATTTGAATACCGGGCGATCCAAAAGTTCCTCGGGTCTTACCGAGATTCTTTTCTTTGTCTCTCCGCCGTTCAAATTTGTCGGTTTTTAGGAATAATATTCAATTGCTGGACGATTCGAAAGCCTCGTTCGGAGATTAAATTTATTCTGACCAGAATCTCAGCAAATTGCCGACTGCATCGGGTGTTGTTGACATTCTTATCTCTATATTTGTTTTGTCGAAATTATTTTTCAAAATTTGTCAAACCATTGCTTAGCACCGTCAAATATTTAGTAATACTGAATACAATAACAAATTTTGTAAAACTACTGAGTCCGAATGAAATATATTGTTTATTTTTCTTTTCTCTCTGATTTACATTATACGAGAACTGTTTTTATATCTTTTATATCCTGCCTGGTGTATATAAATTTTTTTGTTTGGGTGCCCGTCCTCTTGCTAACTGTATTAGTAGGTACGGGTAAGTGTTTTTTTTCTCTCGTTGTTGTTGTTGACCCGATTCTAATTTTGTAATATAATACAAACCTCAATTGAATTACTGTAGTTTCATTGATAATTTACTAGTATTTCGTTACTACAGTTAATAGTAATTTTACTTTCATGGAGCGTAACAACGGTAGTTGTCATATTGGTTGCTCAGGTAATGGTAATTTGTTTGTGCTACAAAAAAAATTAGTATACCACTACTTAGTCTCTACCGTAATTTATAGTTCGACCTCTGGAATTTTCCGTAACCTCCATCTGAGGCCGTGGAGCAAGCCACGTAAAAAATCTGGCGCCCGAGCATCTATTTAAAAGATTTTGCATCGAGGGTGTCCAAAGTGACGTGCTGAGTCGGTAAAAACCGAGCTTGGGAGAGAAAGAAGAACGTCACAAATTGGCGCCCGAGCAGGGACCTGACTGTTGATTAGTAGGAACCGTTTTCGGGTTACCGTATTATTTGCAGAGAGCTAGTTGTTGATTGGAGCCAAGACCGTTATTCCGGTTTTGATTTTTTTTTGTTTTGTTCGTTGTTTTGGGCAGGTATTCCGTCTTACCGTATTGCTGCAGAGAGATCCGATTGTTGATTATAGCAGAAACTGTTTTATACCGTTTTTGATTTATTTTTCTTTCGTGGATTTGCGTATTGTTGCTGGACCTTTTTTTTTCCTTTTCTTCTGCCGTATGGTTGATTAAGAAGGAACTGGATTGTTAAGAGGGACCTGTTATTTTTCTTTCAAGAAGAACAAGTTTTGCCGGTGTTAGATTATTTGTTGCTGTTGTTGTTGCCCTTCAAAGAAGAAGGAGCTTGAGAGGAGTCAAACAGCTAATGTCAAGGAGAAACTCCGACGATCTTGGCTTGCCCGCTTTGTTCACCCAGGACGAAACTAATAAATCCGAGTCCGTTCCTGGAGTACCGGCCCAGCTTGTTATATTTTGCAATACTATAGTGGAAAAAAAAACAAAAATAAATAATCGTTGAATATATAGGGCGCGGTCGGCGTTGGTTTCCCAGGCTAACTGAAAGTATATTTGGAGCGATTAAGCGATATCTGGCGGAAAACAATTGAGAGTTATATCTCAGGGAATAGTATGGGGTTCTTTGTATTGTTGTTACTTTGGTCATACGTTTATGTCAAATCCGTGAACAGGCGCCACCGAGTTTTTTTGGAACCAATTGTGCTGAAGGCGATTGTAAATGAGATGTTATACTAGTAGCCAAAAACGCGGAAAAAAAGAAATATAATATATATATATATATATATATATATATATATATATATATATATATATAAAATCAAAAAAAGATAGTTATATATATATATATATATATATACCAATATATACCAATAACGTAAATAAATAGTCCAACTAGTACAGGCCAATCTTTTATTGCTAAATAAGGCAATCAGCAATACGACGCTCCTGTTACAAGTCGATACGAGAAATATAATATTAGAAATAAGTCCAAAATTTAGTCAAAATTAAATCAAAAATGAGGCAAAATAATATGTCAAAATCTGTCACAAATATCTGTTACAGATAGAAAATATCGTAGGTATAAAACAAAACAAACAAAAGAAAAATAATCGCTTAGTAGGCGGTCGAGGGGTAGTCAAGTATGATCATACGAGCTTTACATGAACCACAAGCCTACCTATAAAATAAACGCTAAACGCCGAATATAAATCTACAGCATACTATCGTAATTATCAAAGCTTTGAATTAAAGTCCTAATCTAAATTAAGTTACAAAATAAAGAACTTTTAATATTGGCCAAATTTAAATTATTTGGTATAACTAATAATTACTTACAACTCGTGATTAATATCTATTGAGAATCTTGGAACAATAAGAAAACGTGTAAGATCAATTTCTTAATTTTTTTTTGTACTTAGCTTGCACCAATTTGGGGGGTACAGTCAACCCATCCACAATGTCACTCTCGGAAGTAGGAGTCGGTTATATTTCCAGGAATCGTCTCTGCGGGGTGGTTTCGCTGATGACGTGAAACAAGTCGAACCAGGTGTGAAATCTGGGACAAATCCAATCCAGGCAATCAAACAAAAGGGTTCCAAATTGAAGCTCCAACAGTAGGAGGGAGAGTAAAGCGTGGAAGTAAGGAACGCAAAAAAAACCCTACAACAGGGAGACAAAAAAAAGAAATCAATCTCACCATCTAAAAATGGTAGCTTTTGTGTAAACTAAAAATTACTTACCTCAATTTATCAATGAGGGTTTTCAAAATTCCAATGTACAGCCCTGTGAAGACGTCAATAGACAACTTCCACCAATAGGCTCACAAAATGGTGGATACTGGTCAGTGTTGAAAAGAGGTTGATTCGATCTTAATGAATCGTGGTTTCGGTGTAAAATAATCCCTTAACGGCGGAAAAAACGACTTCCAAACAAACTACTCAAAATAGTCGAATTTCCAAGCAACTGATGCAAATTTATATCCCCTAATTAGGGTAGCTAATCAAAAATTAAACCAAACAAATAAATCGCACCAAGCACCGAACCTTTCGTTCTTCCAAACTGTCTCACTTTCTCCTCGTTGCTATCGAAAAGATGGCTTCCCAAACCAGTAATACCACAATATTCAATAATATAAAATTCAAAATATCTATTAATAAAAAGAATACGAGTTCTACTGATAGCCGAAGTATTTTTAGATTTAGTAGTATACAGAGTGTCCAAAATATTATTTAAATTTAATTTACGTCAACAAGATTTTATTTGAAATTCAGACCATAACAAGCTACCGACCGTAACTTCTGTGGAAGAAGGCGCAGACCATCGAGTAAGCTGGGTATATTTACTGAGAAACGAGGGTCTTAATACTGAACTAGCAAAGAGAAATCTATCAGTTGCTGGAACCGTTCCGGAGAAAATAACGAGACTTGTGAGATTTTTAAGGCGAGAGAATATTCCCACACTACCCGTTTCTGACCGACCCGATACCGGACCCGTTTTAACCGTCATGGCCAACCCTCCAATGAATGTGCACGACTGGAAGGTGTGCTTTGGGAACATAGGAGATCCCGCAGCGTTTATAGAAAAAATAGAAGGAATCTGCACCGCAAACAATGTACCGAAAGACAATTTGCTTCCGGTACTACCCAAATTACTGTCCGGTGAGCCCGTTCTTTGGCACCGGAATAATCGGAGCAGGTACACGACCTGGGAAGAATTCGAAAAAGATTTCCGGATTTCCTTTTACCCTGTAAATTATGAGGAAGATTTAGAAGCCGAGATAGGCAGACGACTACAAAAACGAAATGAATTGGCCGCTACGTACATAACCTAGCTACAGACTTTAATGAGAAGGCATGGAAAGCTATTTCCCGAACAACAGTTGGCTTGGCTGTACCGCAACCTGTTGCCCGAATACCGTTTACAAATACGGAAAGGGAACTTTGAGGATTTTTCCTCATTTTGTCAGGTGGTCCGGGAATATGAGCTCCTCAGGAAGGAGCTCCAGAGTGTGCCCAGCACCAGTGGACTGAACCGTGGATCAAATCCCCGTCCACAGCCGTCAGGTACACCAAGATATGGACCTTCGCATAACCCAACTCCTGGTCCATCCAGAGAGGCCATCGCCGGTCCCAGTCAACCGTCATCGACCGATACTTCTCGCCGTCCGCCGTCTGATACAACCCAGCAACCATCTGGACAATCTTCCCGGCAACCAATCTGTTACCGTTGTGGTGAAGCTGGACATTACCGAAACAATTGTCAAAACCCGCCGAAGATATTCTGTTCTCGTTGCCGGAAAGAAGGAATATTTTTCCGACACTGTTCCTGCAGGAGGCAGGAAAACTAAACCCAAGTTGTACCGAGGAGGGGCCGACACAACTTCCGCAAAAATTTGCCTCTCATACCGAACCGCCAGCAGAAATGAGCGACCTCCGACCGCACATAGACGTTGAAATAGAAAATCACATGTTTAGAGCATTGATAGATACCGGAGCAGCGAAGTCATATATTGGTGATCAAGTAAGTAAGACAATTTCCCAAAAGAAGCAAACTACCGCCCGTCGAGATACGAAGGCCCGTTTAGCTGATGGAAAGTTAGTCTCTATCACTGATGCGTATGAGCTGACATGGAAAATCAATGACGTCACCATGGAGGGTTCGTTAGAGCATTTTCCCGGATCACCAAGGATCCAAGGATCACCGAGATTGGGACCTCAGATTGGCAGATCTCAAATTTGCGATTAACAACGCGAAACATGATTCTACGGGATTCTTCCCTGCATTTTTAAATTTTGGAAGAGAACCCGAGATACCGAAATCCTTCCGGAGAGAAGCTGAAGATGCTCCCAAAGACACTCTGAAAGAAGATGCTGGATCAGACGACCTTGGCGAAGAAGACTCCAAACCTCATCTCCTAAGCATGGGAAAATTGCAGAAATGTTTCGATTTAGTCCGGCTAAAGCTGTCTAGAGCTTTTACTAGTCAAAGCCGTTATTATAACTTACGCCGCCGAAATGCACCGTCGGAGATGAAATGATGAAAAAAGAGCATACTTTATCCTCCGCTGCTGATTATGTAGTCGCAAAGCTAGCTCCGAAATATTCTGGTCCTTACAAAGTTATCAGAGTTGTGTCTCCGGTAGTTTATGATCTGCGGTATGACAGGGGCAAGAAATATAAACATGTACATATAAAAGATTTAAAGCCAATTATTACATGATTATTTTTAATTACAGTATGAATACCGATCCGAACCAGTCGCCGCCGTGGTGTCCGGATTATTCCTGGCCGGATATGGAGGACCTAGAATTGAAGGATTTATCCACCCCACCAACGTTGGAGGAGTGGGAAAAGAAATATGGCCCCAGCCCGACCATTCCTGGTGACCTCTTCGAGGACGGGGAGGTTATAGTCATTTCGGATACGGAGTTCGAAGAGGAATTCGATCCCAACCTGTTCGAGTTGGACCGGTATATACCGGGCTCAACCCCTCTGTTATCCCCACCACCTCCGGAGGAAGGCACCCTTATTGAGAAGAGGGTGGTCTGCACTCTGTTCGAACGAAGGACGGCACAAACCCTGGACGATGACTATAACCCCCTCCAGGAAGTGTCCGAAACCGTAACGCAATATACGTTGGGGGTGTATACCACCTTCGACCCTCTTCGCGAAGAACCACCCCCTTCACCACCGCATCAGATCCAGGACGCCATGGAAGTCGAGGAACTGGTAGTCTGTCCGGAAGGAAATACGTGCCCTCCACTCACGCCACCGGACGACCCATTATGGGAGCTTTGGGAATTCACCCGGAACCACCCCCCGTCACAACCATGGCCCAAGGTCTGGGAAGAAAGGGCCAAGTGCTGAGGCCAAAGAAGGCCGATAAAACCAAATGGTGTCGAGTTCGCCTCGACCTTAAAACCGGGAGGTACCAGAACGTGTGGATCCCTCCAAACCCATAAATGGATCTAGGTAAATTGTTCGGAATCAATTCTTCGAAAGTCAATTGTTCGAAATCAATTATTCGAAAATCAATTCTTCGAAAGTCAATTCTCCGAGAGTCAATTATTCGAAAATCAATTGTTCGAAAATCTATTGTTCGAAATTCAATATTCTGAATAGAATATACAAAAATAGATAGATAGAAGTTTTTATTACTTTGTTCACCTTATTAAATGTTTGTTAAGCGTTTATCTCTTAGAAATCTTTTGCGATAACGGGAAATCCTAATGACAACGGTGGGTCTAAATTATACATAAATACCTATTAGGGTAGATTTTATAAATAGGTAGGTACCTAAATCTTTATTGTTATTATTGGATTTAAGTATAAATACAAGAAACGAATGCAATTTTTGACTAGTCTAATTATTTCGACGACGTAGACACCTTTACTTTGCAATTTTGTATTGTTAAAATGGAATTTGTTACCAGCGAAAAGGGAAATCCCAAGCTATTGTTGAATGTTTTTTGTTTGTCAAAGATAAACAAATCGACACTAAAATATATTGGAAATGTGAATTTTTTCATTCAAAGAAATGTAAGTGAAGAGTTATAACGGAGCGAAATGAAATCAATAAAGGACCTGTTGAACATAACCATGGTGGAGATGCTGCACGTCTACAAGTAACAAAATTTTTGGACCAAGTACGGGACTCTGCCAAAAACACACTCGATACTCCTCACCTCATAATTTCAACATATTCAACACAAGTCAGTACTCATTCAGTTGGGCGTTTGCCCAATATAAAACGAACTATTCGAAACATCAGACAAAGAAACGATGGTGCACCTGTTCTTCCTCAATCCAGACGAGATATTATTTTTCCTGACATGTACAAGCAAACCTTGAAGAAAGAAGTTTTTCTCCAATTTGATTCTGGGGCCATCGATTCGAGAATTTTAATTTTTGGAACACAGAAGTCCCTTAAACTTCTGGAACAATCAAATCACTGGTTTATAATAATAATAACTGCTCCTGATTATTCGATAACTATTTAAAGTTAATAAACTTAATATTTTAGTAATAAATTTATATTTAGTCTATTTATAAGATTGGGTAGGTAGGTATCAATAATTCGACTCTGTACTCGGAACTGAATTTATTTCTAACAATATGTACAAGCTAACTTCAAGGTGACATAAAAACTTGCAGCGATACTAATTACTTAGGTGTACAGGATGTACCAAACAACTAAATATGTTACACATTCTCACCCCAAAATTGGAGAATCAACAATTGTTTACAATTTAATTTAAAAAAAATCAATGTTATATACACACCTTTTTACTATTTACAACTCTCAAAATAAAATGAACATATGTAAATAAGCGAGAAAAATAAAAATTAAAAAAATATTTTTTCACAATTTTCATTAAACATGCACACAACCCAACTAGAATACCATTTTTCTAAAGTTTTAACTTCATCACTATTTTCTTATTCAGTTCAATTAACACACTTTTTTTAATACCTAATATTTACAAACATTATACCTATACATAATATATATACAATAATCATTTTCTAGACCTTAGAAAATATCTAGGAATGTTACCATTTTCTGTATTTGAATTGTTTTCTGAGTGAACAATACCTGGTGAAACAGTGCTGTTAGTTGCCGTTTCTGCTTCCAGCGTATTTTCTGCAGTTTCTGATATAGAAGGGTCGTCTTCGGTTTCATTCGCTTCGTTGTTACCCAACGAAGCGCGCAATTGATTCGAATGACGTCTTAATTCTTTACTATCTTTAGTCTTTACATTAAAAATGACTGAACCTTCTGTACCAGTTACTACTCCCTTAGTCCATGCTGGGCATTCTGGATTTCTAAAATCTCTTAGATAAACTCTTTCACCGATTGTAAAATTTTTAGTTTGCTCCCCATAATATTCTTTTTGTTTTTCCATTTTGTCCTCCACTATTTTTTTGGAGTCCGGTATCAACAAATCTAATTTTCCTCGAATTTTCCTTTGAAACATTTTTTTAGCTGGCGTTTCACCCGTTGTACAGTGAGGAGTATTTCGGTAATCGAATAAAAATTGTGTTAGAAATTCGTCAACATTTTTATTTTCCAAACAAGCCTTTTTTTTATAGCCAATTTGAAAGTTTTTACAGTGTTTTCGGCCTGGCCATTACTCATTGCATGTTTTGGAGTAGAGAAAAGTTGTCTTATTCCATTATTTTTTAAATATTGACGAAATTCGTTTGATGCAAAAGGAGGTCCATTATCCGATACTATTTTAGTGGGTAAACCAAAAGTGGAAAATAGTTTATTTAAAATTCTAATTACGTTCTTTGCATCACTGGCATTTGCTTTAAAAATTTCGGGCCATTTAGTGTAAGAATCTATCACGATTAAATATTTATTTCCATGGATCGGTCCCAAAAAATCTAGGTGTAGACGGCTCCATGGAGTATCTTCGTAAGGCCACGGATGTAAACTTACTTTTGGTGTGTTATTTTTTATTACATTGCAAGTTGGACATTTTTTACACATTTTTCAATATCATCATCGACTTTCGGCCACCAAAAATATGAACGAGCCATAGCCTTACATTTATTTATGCCTAAATGTGCCATATGAATTTGTTCAAGTAAAAACGATTTCAATTTTTCAGGTACTACTACCCTGTAACCCCATAAAATACAACCATGTTCCAAATGTAACTCATCGCGGTTTAAAAAATAAGCCTCATATTCCTTCTCAATTTTAGACTTTTCTGGCCAACCATGTAAACAAAACCTATAAATAGAATTTAAAATTTTATCTTTCCTGGTAAATATTGCCACTTTCTTATAATCAATTGGAAGGTTTTCTTCTAAATAAAATATGTGTGAATAATCATATGTTGTTTCTTTGGTGTTCTTAAGAGGTAAACGAGACAATGCATCATCGTGATTTTTTTCTGATGCAATATTTTTTATTTCGTAATTATGTACTTAAAATTATACTCCAACGTTGCAGTCGCGCTGCTGCATATTGTGGTATACCTCTTTTACTATCTAAAATGTGTACCAAAGCCTTATTGTCACATAATAGAGTGAAAAATCTACCAAACAGGAAATCATTGAATTTTTTAACACTAAAAATTATAGCGGCTCCCTCTTTATCCATTTGACTGTAAGATTTTTCTGCGAAGAAAGGGTGCGTGAGGCGAAAGCAATTGGGCGTACGTCTCCATTTGGATATGCATGAGAAATTACGCCCCCTACCGCAAATGAGCTGGCATCAACTGCTAATATTACCGGTAATTTACTATCATAATGTGCTAAAATTTTTGGTGATGCTATTCCCTTTTTTATTAATTCAAAAGCTTGATCTTGTTTTTCTCCCCAATACCATTTAGTATTCTTTTTTAGTAATAAATGGAGTGGGTATAATTTATCACTCAAATTCTTTATAAATTTTCCATAAAAATTTACCAATCCAAGAAAAGATTTTAAACTGGTTATATCTGTAGATTGTGGTGCCCTTAAAATAGCTTCAACCTTGTCATCAGAGGTTGATAAACCTTCTTTATTTATTGTATGCCCCAAGAAATTTATTTGTTCTTGGAAAAAGGAACATTTATTTAATTTCACCTTTAACCCACATTCTTTTAAAACGGTAAAAACAGTCATCAAATTATTTAAATGATCTTTAGAATTTATTCCGATAATTAAAATATCGTCCAAAAAAATGGCTACGTTTTTACAATTGCTAAAAGTACTATCAATAATCCTTTGAAAAATACCAGGACTGGCAAACGGTTCATTTTAAATAAACCCTTGTGGGTATTTAGAGTAGTTAAAGTTTTTGAAAACTCGTCCAGTTCGATTTGAGAATACGCCTGTGATAGGTCTATTTTACTAAAAAAAATTCCATTGTTCAAAGCGGCAAATAAATGTTCAATTTTTGGAATGGAATATGTGGCTTATGTGCGTATGATTTTAAATTTAATTGAGATTCATTTAGTTGCATATTCTTAAAATTATTTCTGTAAAATTTTTCTGAAATGGCGGATATAGGCGAACCCGAATCACATTCCATGGAAATTATTTTATTATTTATGGAAATATCAACTTTTAATGATTTGTCCTTACCATGCGTTATATTATTAAAATAAGAATCTAAATATGAATCAGAATCGCTCGACTCATTATCAATAACTACAAACTTGTTATACTTATAAGAATTTGCATTTTTATCGGTACCTTTTTCTGGGCACTTCGTGCTGATGTGTCCTTTCTTGCCACATGTGTGACAGGTGGCGTCCTTGAAAAAACAAGTGGAAGTGACGTTGTTATTCTTTCCACAATGGCGGCATTGTAGGCTTCCTCCCTGTAGAGAACTAGAAAATGGCGTCTTGACCTTAGATTTGGACTGCTGATATTTCGTGGAAAACTTTTTCCTTTCTTCCTTTTTCACAAAATGCACTGTGCTTGTACCACCCACTAACTCCGAATCTCTTTCTGCTGCTTCCATGTTTACTGCTATTTCCACAGCTTTGCAGTAGGTGAGCATTTTTTCTTGGAACAAGCGTAGTCGGATGACTTCATTTTTTAATCCAAAAACTAATTGATCTCGTAATTGAGTTTCCAAGCTATCACCAAATTTACAGTATATTGCTAGCTGCTTTAATGCTGCTAAATACATTGAGATTTTCTCTCCTGTTTCTTGTTTCCGCTGTCGAAATTTATAACGTTCGGTAATTTCAGATGGTGTCGGCTGTAAATGTTCTCGTAATAATTTTTGTAATTCAGCAAAGGTTTTATCTGCCGGCTTTTCTGGGCTGCACAGATCTTCCATTAATTCGTATGTCTCATCTCCCACTGCGGTGATCAGCAAGGCAGTTTTCATGTTTTCCTCAATTTTATTTACCTTGAAATACTGCTCCATACGAGTGATGTAGGAACTCCAATTTCCTTCTCCCAACTTGAAAGATTCTAATTGTCCGACGACCATTTTATTAACACAAGCACGTTTATTTTTTGATACCACAACAACTACTACACTAGTTCTAATTGCTTTATGACTGCGCCAGTGTAATAACTGCTCTTGATTATTCGATAACTATTTAAAGTTAATAAACTTAATATTTTAATAATAAATTTATATTTAGTCTATTTATAAGATTGGGTAGGTAGGTATCAATAATTCGACTCTGTACTCGGAACTGAATTTATTTCTAACAATATGTACAAGCTAACTTCAAGGTGACATAAAAACTTGCAGCGATACTAATTACTTAGGTGTACAGGATGTACCAAACAATTAAATATGTTACAGACGGAACTTTTAAAACAGTGCCCCATTTATTTGGACAATTATATACAATACATGGTTTGAAAGATAATTATTCCATTCCGCTTCTATATGCGCTTCTTCCTTCTAAAGCACAAAGTACCTATATAACATTTCTTCAGGAGATCAAAAATCTTTGTCCGACAGCTGCTCCAAAAACAGTCATGATAGATTTTGAACAAGCTATGATAAATGCAGTGTCGATTGCTTTTCAAGAAGCCACAATAAAAGGATGTTTTTTTCATTTCTGTCAGTATGTATATAGAAAAATTCAATCATCTGGCTTAAAACAACGATACGACAACGATGCAGAATTTTCTTTAAAAATGAGGTTGCTAAATGCACTAGCTTTTGTTCCCGTACAATTTGTAGAAAAAGCATTTAACGAACTAGACGATGCAGGTCTATTTTCAGAAGAAGTACAACCGGTAGTCGATTATTTCGAAGATACCTGGATAGGACGCCCTGGCAGGAGAGACAGGCGACGATCTCCCTCATTTTCTCATCAGATGTGGAACTGTTTCGATGGCGCTGTTGCAGGACTACCTAAAACGAATAACGCTGTAGAGGGTTGGCACAGAAGTTTTGAAAGTCAAATTTCGGCCATCCATCCAAGTATCTGGAAATTTGTGGACGCTATCAAAAGAGAACATTCCTTAAATGAATTGAAAATCGACCATTATACTGCAGGAGCACCTGGAAACAAATATTCAGATAATCTTCTTAACGACCAACTTGATATTAACAATTCTCCATTATTGAACCTTTTTACCTAGAAAGATTCCTGTAGGATGGTTGTGAATGAGTTTCCAGGTAAACTTGTTAAATACTTTAGTTAGTCCCATATTTAGACAAATTCAATTCATTTCATTGTAAATAGATTATAATTTTATTGTTAAACTTGTATAAATAGAAAGTTTCTCATTATACCTCCATTCGTTTGAGAAAGCTACTGTGTTAGCGAAACGCGTCACTTTATGTTTAAATACAATGTAGATTTAACAAAATAAAATTGTTTGATTTCATAACCAAATAATTATAAGAAACCAGTGATATAATTAAAAGTGAAATAAGTAAGAATACTTACAAAGTGCCGGAAAGCGAACATTTACCTCTGAACTTACACATTTAATCAACATTAACTGATATATCTGGCATCGTTTTGCCGATAAAACCAAGAAATTTTCCACAATCGAAGAAATTGGAAATAGAATATTCAATCCACAACGAACGGACTGTGTAAAATCCATAGTTTTGGAGGAAGAAAGTACCGGATTTGATCCACAGCGGACCGTCTGTAGATTCTGCAGGCCTTTCCCACATTTTCCAACACTGTTGAAACCTTCAAATTCAAAGAAAGAATAAAAGTACAACCTAACAAACATTCAGGTACTGTACTATTGTCTGTAACAATGATTATTTTATATATTTGCGGAAGGCAGGCATTCGTGGAAGGTTTGTCGTTAGGTTTGCAGCCACCATCTGGAAAAGGAAAAAGACTTATCATTGTCCATGTTGGAAGTTCTGAAGGTTTTGTTGATGGTGGATTATTAACTTTTATTTCAAAACGCACGTGGGACTATCACGAAGATATGAATGGGGATGTCTTCGAGGAATGGTTTGTTCAAATGTTGGATCTGATTCCAAAAGGGGCTGTTATTGTTATGGACAACGCAAGTTACCATTCACGGTTACGAGAAGCATTGCCCACAAGTCGTTGGCGTAAAGCAGAGCTTTTGGAGTGGCTTATTTCGAAAAATATTAAGTTTCCGAAAGATCCACTAAGGAAAGAACTTTACAGAATTGCAAAAATGAACAAGAATAAATACAAAACCTACATTGTAGAAGAAATGGCTTCTTCTCGTGGTATATCAGTTCTTCGACTTCCCCCTTATAATTGTGAACTTAATCCCATAGAATTAATATGGGCTCAGGTAAAGGGGGAAGTTGGAAAAAAAATACTACTTTTAAAATGAACGATGTTGTGAAATTGTTTGAGAGTGCTGTAAGTCATGTTAGTAAGGAAAATTGGACAAACTGTATCGAGCATGTTATCAAAGTAGAGGCAAATATGTGGAAAATTGACAATATTTGTGATGATTTAATCGACCCTATTATTATTAATTTTAACAACGATTCTTCCTCTTCCGAGTCGGATATAGAATAAAATGTAAGTAATAAATGTATTCCAATAATTATTTCTGTTCATTTTTTATTATATTATAATTTAAAACGTATTTTTTTCCCAAAAGACACACCACTGCATTGCGTTATTGCTTATCTGCTAATCCTTTAACAATGAAGAAACCCTAAACTTTGCTACAACTGAAACAAATACGGGGTCGATCTACCTGGTTTTTAGATTTACGGAAGAAATGTAATTTAAAGTAGGAGATTTATCAAAAATTTCATGGTGCTCCCTGTAAAGGTTTTGCATACTTAATTAGGGTTTATTACTCCGCGTACTTTTTGTACATACTATAGTATAAATTATTTGCTTATTAAAATTAAATTGTTTGCTTAGATATAATTAGATAAAGTACTTACAGAACATTTGATAAAATCAATTCGTTAGATTAACGTTTTATCAAGTTTCATAATCCAAGAACAAACAGAAATAAATTTCTTCTTTTTCACTAAATAAAATAGTCTATGATGATTAAGGTCACATATCCACGTAACTGAATTTAGTTTTGTGAGTATAATTTTAATAGTGTGCCTGTGTGAATGAATTAAATTTTAGATAAGAAGAAAATTGAAATAACTGCAAATAAGTTGTATATTTTGAATATTTTATTATAAAAACATAATAATAATTATATAGTTGATGAATAAAAGAAAACATTTTATCCTTATCCAAGTGTAAATGTGGTTGTTTGTTTACATTTCTATGAGTCCATTGCAGTAACATACTTCAGTGCCGACTTTCAACAAGAAGGCCAAAGAAAAGGGTCGGTCTTCAAATTTTGTAATTTGACCTCACAAGAAAATATACCCGGAGAGTAATAAAAAATAAATAATAATATAATTAAATAAAAATAAGAGTTTCATAAAATTTTTCAAATAATCATTAATGGCGTCCAATTAAAATCTGGATAAAATTTAAAATAAAAATAAATAAGTAAGTATAAAACACTATACTGCCGTGCTAAGCACAAAGGGGATATCTGTACTTTCCATCAAAATTGAGTTAGTGTCGCTAAGTGATTCTGTACTATTATCCCTAAGTATTACTAGAGTATTTTAGCCGTAGGTAAATGTAACCTAAAGGGTTTGAAAACGATAATTTTGTTAGCCGTATCTAACACTTTTGTATGGCTTCCTAAGCTAAATGGTATATAACTTACAAATAACAAGGTAACATATTGGTATCTACCGTAGCTACGGCTAAATGGCTTATGATTCCGTAGATACGACTTTTACACTCTAGTTACGGCTTGTTATTCTAGTCTATTTGCATGAAAATACTTTATAATACTAAGGTAAGTAAAGGTATCTACCGTAGTTACAGCTATTTTAGCCTATGATTGGATAGCTACGACTTTTATACTCTAGTTTCAAGCAAGATACGGCTTTTTATGATTCGTATTTTGAGAAAGCAGCAGGCTTTCATTGTGTTGTTTTATTCAGACAAATGTTAGTTGTTAGTTGTATGTCAGTGTCCAGTTTTTTAGTGGATATTACCTACGTAACTTATTTAAATAACTTCCAACTAGTGATAATAGTATCTGTTGAGACAGCTGCGAATTACTTCTACAAAAATACAGTAAGTGTTAAATTAAGTTTTACTAAAAACACTGAGACAAAATCTAATTTGTAGGTTCTGTCTGAAATGACTTCTTGAGGACGGAAACTTTTAGATATGTGCTCTGAAAAAGCACAAGAAATAGATTTAAATTCCCTTTTACAAGTTCAAGCAGTTGTATTACTGTAGCAGACTTACCTGATGGAGAGAAACGTTTAGTAGTTAGCAATACAAATATAATTTCAAGCTCTGATGCTGTTGTAGGTAAAAGATCAGCAATTGTAATTCCCATTGTGAATTATTTTGAATTATGTGATGACATTTGCTCAACTGTAAATACTCAAGACAACATAGCAAGCTGTTCAACAATTGTCGACAGTGTTTCTCATGTAATTTCTTAGATGAATTTAACTAATATTCCAATTACAGTTCAGAACAATCCCAATGATAATGTTTATATTGTTTACCAAATCAGTGACAGTGGTGGCGTACTCACACAAGTTTCAAGTGACAACCGATTTAGAGCAAGTTCAGGCAGATACCTTTTTTAATAATGCTACATCTGATTTAGTAAACCACTATGAGCATGGAATTGTATTAGAACATGCTCAGAATCCGGCTAACAAAAGTAGTGGCGAATCTTCAATTTCCAAGGATGCCTTTTAGCATGTCTTTCTGAACTTCAACAAACCTCAAGTGATACCACAAAAGCAAGCAACCTTCGAAAGCGAAAACAATTTTTATATGAGCCTACTGAGAGACGTGAACTAAAAAAGAAGAGAATAAAAATTTTGCATTCTATTAAAAATGCATGTCCTATAAAATGTAAAATGAACTGCTCAAAAGAAATATCTGGGGAAAGGCGTTTACAAATAAACACAGAATATCGGGACTTTGCAACTGAGCAAGAACAAAAAGCGTTTGTTCTTGGATGTATAAGAAAACGGAAGTAAAGCGCAGAACAGTAGGATCCGATTCTCGACGATCTGTAACAAATCAGTACTCTTCAAAAAACCAATTTGGAAAATATGTAGGTGTGTGCAAGACTTTATTTCTGGCCACTCTTGGTTATGCCAAAACCAATGACAAAATATTGCAGAATCTATCTAAAGAAAATAAACTCTCTCCAGCTTGCGATAGAGGAAAAGGACGAATCCCGGGAAACAAAGTAAATCATACAGTAATTCAAGATCATATTGAATCATTTGAGCCTACTGTGGAACATTATAGACGAGAACATGCCTCAAATAGGAGGTACTTGACAAGTGATTCAACCGTGACACAAATGTATCATGATTTTGTCAAGAAACACAGTGATTTCAAATATTCGAATGATTTATATCGTGCTGAGGTTCTAAGTGAAACATATCTTTTGTGAAACTTGGGCATAAAGAATGCGAGCAGTGTGAGCATTTTCACCTTCACCCACACAATGAGGAAAACCTCGAACCAGATTGCGAAGATTGTCAGATTTGGGTTGCGAAACTTCCACCATCGTGTCGAGAAGTCCTTACATCAAATGAAAAAAGTCTATGACTTCAACGACTTCAAAACTGCTGTGCAGAGCTCTACACCAAGAGTCATTGCTGTTGAAATGGAACTGAAAGACTTCCTTCAGTGGAAAAACTACTCAGCCCGTGAAAAGATCATCAGCAATTGTGAACGGCCATATTTTCATAGCATGGTACAGGTTAAAGCTGAACGAGGTCAGCTATTTCTTACTTACAAGACTGAACTAGATGGACCCTGGAAACAACTTGAGTTTTTGAATGTCAAAAATGTGAAAACGGGAATTTCTTTACCACCATCTCACTTGAATCCACGAGGAATTTCTATACAGCGTCAAACTTCAATTATAAATAATCTGCTGCAAAGCAACAATAGTATTGTCCCAAAAAATCGGTTTACGTTTTGGTATGAGCTTTCTTTGACACCCAATGATGGCGCAGATATGGAGGAAGACAAAGATTTATTTATAGATAGTATTGTTACTTCATAGATTTCTCTTAATAGTTTTCCTTTCTAATAAAAATAAACGTTTCATTTTCGCAACAATGATTAAGTCATAGTTTCTTAAGACAAATATTCTCAGCAAAGGATAAGATGGAATCAGATGTAATATAATAACTGCTTCAACGTTTTCTACGGGTTTACTTACTAGGCTTTATAGCAGTAACTACAGCTTACTTGGTCAATATGGCCGTATGTCTGTAGATACTACCATAACAATCTAGCACACTGCAGTTACGACCAAAATGGTTAATAATTCCAAGTTAAGTTGGATTTGATTATTTTCGTAGCTACATTATTAATAATAGTGCCTCATGATAGATGAAATGTTTTTCCATATTTGAATTCAGCAGAAAAAAGTGAGTGGAGAAAATCAAAAGCAAGTTTTTACACAAAATAAAATAGAAATGGCAGTAAATCAAAATAAAGTTCTTGTTTTCTCAATTGTAGCTATGCTGCAGTTACCCCCTTTGTGCTTAGCACGGCAGTATAATAACAACAAAATTTATACATATTGATGACCAAAATGATGTATTGTCACTAATGCACGCTGACGACCTTGTCATTTTGGCACACTCTGAGATTGATGTTGTGAAAAAGTTGAAAATTTTGGAAAAATATACCAGTTCTAATAAATTAACTGTCAATTTACAGAAGACAAAAATTATGCAATTTTCTAGAGGAGGTTTCCGGAAACCTAACTTTGATTTTTATTTCAACAACCAATTGATTCCTACAACCAATAAATATTCATATTTAGGTGTAGTCTTCACTTCATCAGGTCTATTTAATGAAATGGCCCAATCAAGTGTCAACAAAGGTAAGCAGGCAATAGGTTCTCTTTTACCTATAATGGCTAAAACAAAAATTGATACTTGGCAACCTAGAATCAAATTGTTGGAGTCACTCGCCCTCAGTGTCATGTTTAATTGTATTTCTGTTTGGGGAGTGAGGTATTTGGATATTTTAGAAAGAGTTCAGCTATATTTCCTGAAAAGAGTTCTTTTAGTTCCTCTCAATACTCCAGATGCTATAATCCGTTTAGAGACTGGAAGAGTCAAGTTTGCATTTAATATTTTTAAAATGTCTCTCAACTGGAAACACAAAATACAAACAATGGATAATAATCGTTATCCTAAGCTCTGTTTTAAACAACAACTGCGTTTGGTGAACTCTACAGATATGAAGTATAACTGGATAGTTCAGTTGAAAAAGTTCTTTGTTGATATTGACTGTGACCATATATGGAACAATTTGAATCATCCTTCTTTTATATCGCAGAGGAAAGATTTGTTGTCCAAATATTATACATATTTACATGTATCAGATGTCAGTGTTGCGTCTCGATATTCTTTCATGTATTTGTATTCTTCTTTTCATACCACCTGTGAACCAAGCACGTACCTGGCTTTAAAATTACCCATCCAGGTTACCCGCACTCTTGCTCAATTGCGTATGTCTAACCATTTCAAAATTAAATTTACATTAAATGGTATTGGATACATTATTGACCCTGAATTGGATTGTACTGTTTGTAATATTCATGAAAAGGAAACTATTTTCCACTTACTGTTTGATTGTCCGATTTATACAACAATGAAACGGAATATCCCTTGCCTTGAAAATGTGAACTCACTGCTTCATGCCTTAAATAAAATCACAATTTTTGAGGCTAGGAAAATTGCGGAATACATTTGGAATATATTGAAATTACGCCAATTTGTCTTAAATGAATAATGTTTTGTGTGTAGTTGTTAAGATTCGCTTAACCTTTCCCATTTTAAAAATACTTTTTTTATATATATATATATATATATATATATATATATATATATATAAAATTATATTGTACCTTGCTGTAACATTGTTTCAGAAGCAATAAAATCATTATTATTATTATTATTATTATTGTTATTATATAAAATATATATATTGTGACGAACAGAAGGATTGGAAGATATCCTAAGAAATAATATACAAAGTATGCAATTATAAATATCAATTTCAAAGTAATTTTAAACACCCTGTATAAATAACTATATAAACCACAAAATAATAATATAGACATTTTATAATAGAATGTACTTATTTATGTCAATAACACTTAACAAGTTCAACCTTACAACAATTTAGACCAATTTTTGGAATTTTGAATAATTTGAATTCAGAAGGTTATGTATGAATATTTAGGATTAGCTTTAGAAATCATTAAGGAAGAGTTATAAAAGGGTGAATGAAGAAGGTTTTAACATTAAACTGAAGAATTACATTTATATTTATCTCAGGAAAGGATTTAGAGACAAGTAATATGTAATTAAAATGAAGTCATGCTGAAGTATCAGTACATCTTCTATACGAAGAGATATTCAGTTTCGAACCAAATAGAAAGGCATTATAGTTGTCATACCGTGTAGAATTAACGTGAAGGATGTAGTATAAGGTAATTTTGATTGTATATATAGTGGAAAATGATTAAATATTAAGAGAATGTGAATGGAAAAAAGTGACAGGTAGTGGATTTTTAAATGCTTATATCATCACTATATGGAAGTTGAAGAACCAAAATTTGGTCAAAAATTGAATTTAATTATGGTTTTTAATTCCATATACCCAGAGAGAACGTATCTCAAGATTTTAGAAATATTTAATTTACAATGATATTCATAATATTGATAAACGTCAAAAACTTTAATAAATTATCATTATAAAGTTACCTATGAATAGTATATTCTTCAAAGAGTGCAGAATGATGGCTATTATTCACGCGGATGAAGTTTCTAAAACGAGGGATCGCAGCGAGTGAGTTTTGGAATCATCCAAGTGAATAATAGCCATTCTACACAAGTAAAAGACTATACTTTCTTCACGACTAAAATAAAAAAACTTCCATTGAGGATCGAACCTCGATCGTCCGCGCCATAGTCAACCACCACTAGGCTATAGAGCTTATTTATAAAAATGTAAAGAGTAAATATATATACGTAACTCATATTTTTAATCGGAACCCTTACATTTATAAATGAAATGAATTCCGGAAAGCGTACATATTCACTATCGCTACTGTGGTACATTTTTTTCTCTCATAATACGTAAAATTATGATTTTATAATTATTTTGACGTTTCAAACGACGCGCTGTCAGAAGCGATTGGAGTTCTTAGGTATTTGACGTTTCAAAGAGACGATTTGATTTATTCATTTTAATTCATTTAAGCGTGAATTCTAATGATAGAATGTTATTGGCTAACGAGAGTGAATTCTTTTTCATTATTCACTGGTGTGAAGAATTTATCATTATGCAGCTAAATATGTAAAAATGATGTGTGCCTTATTATTTAGTCGTGGAGAAAGTATTTTCCCATATGAAACCATTGGGAACTTTCATTTAGTCGAGATTGAACCTCTAAAGCGACCAGACGTGTTCCTGAGTTGAGGAAAACAATTGAGGACACCATTTGTTGATTTTCAAAAAAAATTTGGATGAAATTTCTGGACGTGTGAAACGAGATAACCTATTTCTGCTGGTTTACCTATTTACTCGTAGTTGGATTCCAGTAAGTTCTGTGAGTAGTCGATACTTGTATTAGACTGTGGTATTTGATCGTTACTATTTTCTGGATTGGCCAGAAATAACCTTTGTGCACACTTACAAACCTTTTGAACTTTTATTGCAAGGACAGTGAACTTTATGACAGCATATTATTTGTAAATAAACAAACTATTTAAAACCAACTTATAATCAGAGACCAGCATGCCTCAATACAACAGGAGGCATGAGAACCACACCAACCAGAGCGATGGAGGTGATCCTTGGTCTCACTCCCCTTGACATACACATCAAGGAGGTTATTTTGATGACCATGACACGCTTACGCTCTACCGATATACAACCTGACGTAAGATCTGGTAGATTGAGACGTAACCTATCGTGTGAGGCACAATGAGGTCACACTGCTGCAGGCAAATACGGACGCAATCTCACCACAATATGGCTTCCACACGCCCTACAAGGTAATCATTAAATATAACACACAAGACACATCAGAAGAAGGCGCACTCCGCATCTTCACGGATGGCTCTAAAACCAATATGGGCTCAGGATGTGAAATTTACTCCAGATCTCTGAATCTAAACATCAAATGGGCGATGGGCTGTAATGTCAGCGTTGCTCAAACAGAGCTCACTGCTATCTAAATCGCCGCAAAAGAGATTACCAAAAAAAACACCACAGGTAATAAAATTCACATCCTTACGGATAGTAGACAAGCACTACTAGCCCTGAACAGACCACGTATCACATCAGGCCTAGTACTGGAGTGTCACCTGTCCCTGATCGAAGCCTGTAGCAACAACGAAGTCACTCTAGGCTGGATCAAGGGCCACAGTAAATCGAAAGGTAACCACATTGCCGACTCACTAGCCAGGAAAGCAGCCTCCCAAAAACTCTTGGGACCTGGCACTTTCATTGGTCTGTCGGCGTCGGCTAGGATTGACCTAATAAAGGAAGGTGAATACTTTATAGCTGAGTACACATGACTCGAAAGTCAAGAAAACATATTTGTATTCTGTGTAAATATTAATTTATTAAAATCGCAGAGCGCTTTCGGCTATTAAGCCATCCTCAGAGTTTACTCGTCAGGTAATTTATACAAGAAACTTTGAAAACACATTGACGTCATAAATTAAAAATATAGGATAACATTAAAATTAAAATGATCCCCTGTTTAGGGTTTATTATATCTAGATATTAAACATTATTAAAAATTTTTTTGTTAAAATTATTTTAGACTGAACTCCGAACACGAAGGGCATCGTGTCATATTTTCGGACTTAGAAAATGTTTCGAAAAAAATTCATACAAATCGAATCCTGAACCCATATTCTGTAACAAAAAAAACTTCTAAAATTGATGTCCGATCGAATTTTTATGATGATTTTCGGATACTCATACACAAATAAGGAAACCGTGTTCGGAGTTCAGTCTAAAATAATTTTAACAAAAAAAGTTTTAATAATGTTTAATATCTAGATATAATAAACCCTAAACAGGGGATCATTTTAATTTTAATGTTATCCTATATTTTTAATTTATGACGTCAATGTGTTGTCAAAGTTTCTTGTATAAATTACCTGACGAGTAAGCACTGAAGATGGCTTAATAGCCGAAAGCGCTCTGCGATTTTAATAAATTAATATTTACACAGAATACAAATATGTTTTCTTGACTAATAAAGGAACACTCCCTTGATAAGTATAAGGGTAGATGGGACGATGCAGAAGGTTGCAGGCTTGCCAAGGAACTGCTGCAGTATCCGGACAGCAAAGTAGCCAAAAAATACGTGACTATGAACAGACAGAACCTTCGGACAGCCACGGGTATTCTGACCGGTCACTGCCACCTACGAAAACACCTCTACAGACTGGGTCTGTCTGACACTTCACTCTGTAGAGGATGTGAACAGGAAGGTAAGACTGTCGAACACATTCTTTGTGAATGTTCGACACTCTCTCAATTTGGGTTTTCCGTATTCGGCGAGTACAGGCTAACACAAGCCAGCATGAGGGAGCTTACTTCCGGCGACGTTATCGCCAGCTTTAAACAAGTAGGCTGGATGACGAGCCAGAAGTCTGAACCTCGGAAGGATGCACAATGGGCCAATTGTGGCATAAGTGCTGTGGAGGTCACCCACCCTTCAAATTCTTACAGATACAGAGATACAGAACCAACTCATAATCAAATATTGAATATTTTATACTAGCTAATTCAACAATTATTAAAATAAGAATAATTACCTTGAAACGTTTCAAAGAAGAGATATTATCCGAAGTAAATTCTTCATTCCCCAATAAGCACATAATCTGACATATTTGATAAAACCAAACCATAAAACTATTCATCCTTCATACACAGATCTCGGATAGTATTATCTATCAGCACAAATAGATTAAATCAAAAGGCCGAAATATTTAACTATTGTTTATTAATTTATATGCGTATCCATTCTCTTTTCTCATTTGTTTATAATTTCTATGTTACATTCCCATTTAAAGTGTAATATAGTTCATTATTGTATATGATTTATACATCTATGTGTGTCATTTCTATTTGGTGAAAACTTTTCTCTAGCTACTACAAAAATACACATCCTTTAAGCAGAGATGGGAGCAGTTGCCTGCGGAACCACTTTAGAATTGTCATGGTAGGTATTAAGTGTATTTCCATATATAACCTATAATTTTGTATTTCTCAAGAGGGAGATCTATGAATAACTATTGATTGTGGATCTTCAGATTTACGGACGACCGCTTGAGATTGGAGAAAATAAGAGTCTTATGCTAAATAAAGTTATAATATACAGTGTATTCAAAAAAAGTATGGACAAGATTTGTCCTAAGAACATTTTCATTTATTTTTGTTGTTGGTGCGCCAAACTAATTAATACTCATAAAATTTAAATTACATAATCCAATATAAACTAACACCGACCCTCGGCAATATATGTATATATTATGTATATTGTTCAGGAATAGACGTCCAGAAGGAGAAGTGTCAATTTTGTAATCCGCAATTAAAATATCTTGGCTACGTAGTTGATAATAAAGGTTTGCGTTCGGATTCTGAGAAGGTAGAGGGCATAGTGAATATTCCGTCACCTCGTAATGTTAACGAAATACGTAGGTTTGTAGGACCAGTTACTTGGTACAGACGATTTGTACTCAACTTTTCCACTCTATTAGCTCCGATTCTTAAATTGATAAAAAAAATGCCAGTTGGCATTGGACAGCAGATTGTCAACGTTCGTTTATCATCCTCAAGGAATGCTTAGTGTCTGCTCCTATTCTAACAGCTCCCGACTTTGAAAAAACGTTTTATTTGGAAACTGATGCCCTATGGTCTTATGGTCTTGGTGCTGTTCTAACCCAGCAGTATGAAAAAGGCGAAAAGGTTATTTGTTATTTGTCTATAGTCGCGTTATTATACGCGAAAAAAAAAATTTTTGGGCAGCACCGATCGGAATGAGGTTTTCGTCATTCGCTTGCAAAAATTATTTGTAAAAAAGTTACCTGGTTTTCATTTGTCCAAAATCAGAAATTGCATTGTTGCAGCCAAAAATGCATTCGAAAAATGCATTTTTTGAGACGCCCGTTCAGAACTGGCCCAGAATGAGTTCTCGGGGGTTTTTGAGGTCGCTGATCACGATTATGATGTTCAAATTGACACCCTGACCACCTGGGGCTCAGGAACGCCGACGAACGTCATCTCCGTGGAACACTCCCAGAATTGTGTGTGTGTGTGTGAGGTTGTGATATTGACTGCGGATCCTTGTGGTTCCATTGGCCTAACCAATCACTCCCAGAATTCGTGCGGGGAAGGAAAAACACTTGGCGCCCGGGAGTTTTTTGGGTCGCTGAATTCAAATATGGCATCGGCGAACACCCCCCGCGCATCTGGTGCGCCCCAACCTGGACGTAGACGTCCTCTCCGAGAATTTTCCTGACAAGAGTGTCAAAAACAACCCAAAAATCATTATGGGGGAGTTTTATGGGTCGTTAAAGCAGAATTTGACGTTGAAAACGATCCCCCGAGCACCTGGTGCACTGCAACCTGGACCTGAACATCTTCTCCTAGGCTTTTCCAGACACATTCGAAATAGACGAACCGGAAATCGTTAAGGGGGGTTTTTTTGTCGCTGAATGCAAATATGGCATCGGCGAACACCCCCCACATACCTGGTGCGCCCCAACCTGGACGTAGACGTCCTCTCCGAGAATTTTTCTGACACATTCGACATCGTTTTCGATGTCAAATTCTGCTTTAGCGACCCAAAAAACCCACCTTAAGGATTTTCGGTTCGTCTTTTTCGAATGTGTCTTGAAAAACCTCGGAGAAGACATTCAGGTCCAGGTTGCGGTGTTCTAGGTGCTCGGGGGATCGTTTTAGATGTCAAATTCTGCTTCAGCGACCCAAAAAACCCCCCTTAACGATTTTCGGTTCGTCTTTTTCGAATGTGTCAGAAAAATTCTTGGAGAGGACGTCTACGTCCAGGTTGGGGCGCACCAGGTGTGTGGGGGGTGTTCGCCGATGCCATATTTGCATTCAGCGACCCAAAAAATCCCCCTTAACGATTTTCGGTTCGTCTATTTTGAATGTGTCTGGAAAAGACTAGGAGAAGATGTTCAGGTCCAGGTTGCAGTGCACCAGGTGCTCGGGGGATCGTTTTCAACGTCAAATTCTGCTTCAACGACCCATAAAACTCCCCCACAATGATTTTTGGGTTGTTTTTGACACTCTTGTCAGGAAAATTTTTGGAGAGGACGTCTACGTCCAGGTTGGGGCGCACCAGGTGTGCGGGGGGTGTTCGCCGATGCCATATTTAAATTCAGCGACCCAAAAAACCCCCGGGCGCCAAGTGTTTTTCCTTCCCCGCACGAATTCTGGGAGTGTTCCACGGAGATGACGTTCGTCGGCGTTCCTGTGCCCCAGGTGGTCAGGGTGTCAATTTGAACATCATAATCGTGATCAGCGACCTCGAAAACCCCCGAGTACCCATTCTGGGCCAGTTTTGAACGGGCGTCTCAAAAAATGCATTTTTCGAATGCATTTTTGGCTGTAACAATGCAATTTCTGATTTTGGACAAATGAAAACTAGGTAACTTTTTTACAAATAATTTTTTGCAAGCGAATGCCGAAAACCGCATTCCGATCGGTTTTGCCCGAAAATTTTTTTTCAGGCCTCATTTCGCGTATAATGACGCGACTACTAGGTCTATGTCTAAACAGGAAATGAAGTTGTCAGTGACTGAAGAAGAGTGTCTTGCTGTTATTTGGGCTGTCGAAAAACTACGTCATTACTTAGATCATTTCGTTATCACCGACCATGCGTCGTTGCTGTGGCTCCATCGATTGAAAGATCCCCAAGGTAGACTTGCACGTTGGCAGTTGCGCTTGCAGCAATATGATTTTAAGTTGATTCACAGTAAAGGTGAAGATCATACAGTTGCTGACTTTCTCTCTCGAGCAGTACCTGTTTCGGTCGATTCTATAACCGCTTTGGATGACCCATGACCACCAACGACAAATGGTACTCATCATTGCTTCGATCGGTTCAAGCAAATCCATTAAAATATCCCTTGAGGCGAGTATATAATGACAATTTGTATAAACTCGTAAAACCATCGATTCCTGATCTCTCTTCACCTGCTGATGATTGGAAAATAGTAGTTCCCAAGGACAAACGGCTGTCCATCCTTCAATTTACCCTCTTCTGGTCATTTAAGTGTCTTTAAGACTTTTGGGAAAGTCGCCAAAGCTATTACTGGCCTAAGATGAGAATGGATGTGGCTAAATATGTGAAGTCTTGCAAGTGTTGTGCTCAGAATAAGGTAGAACAGAAGTTGCCTACAGGTTTGATGGGAGAACGACCAGAAATAACCGAACCATTCCAAGCCATTAGTCTTGGTTATATAGGACCACTTCCACGGTCGAAACGGGGTTACCAATATATTCTTGTCGTGTCGGATTATTTAATTAGGGCAGTCTTTTTATACCCTTGCCGAACAGCTAAAGCTTTTTTTTTGGGTATTGGAAGCCGTTCTGATGTCGGGAGCACTGCAGCCTATTGGCTTATTGTACTCTACTCCAACATTTAGTCCACCCATCCAGTTATCCCCGTACCTTCGAGTAGACGATATAGGTCCATTGGATGTGTGCCATATACTTCAGGTGGCACATTGGCTTCTCCGAAGACTATTTGTCTCCTTGAGCCCAGTGCCTCACAGTCAGATAAGATATGGGTTACGGTCTTGTTCTCCATGCCACAAAGTCTGCAGCTGAGTCTTTGGTAGAGATTATGGAGAGCTTTTTTCTTCAGTACGGGACCCCGATGACGTTGACTTGCGATAACGGAGTTCAAATGAAATCCAACGAATTTCGTAAATTGTGTGAGAGGTTTAACACTCAGATATTTTTCACAGCTTCTTATAACCCTCGAGCTAACCCCACCGAACTTCAACGTGAGACGAAAATCTGAATGAGATAGGTTGTGCTATTCGAACATCGCCTAGTGAAACTACTAAGTATAGTCCGTATTTCGTTTCATTTGGTAGAAAGCATAAACTGCCCTTTCCATGCCCTTTCGTTAAAAATCGTAGTGAGGGATTTGTTAAATTATATCGTCAAATACAGGAGCGCATCGAGACAACACAAAAAAATAATGCTGATCCCTATAATTCACGTCGACGACCACTTTCTTTTAATTGTGGAGACAAAGTCTGGCGAATAAATAAATCTATCGGATGCGCTAAACTATTATAGTGCTAAATTATCTCCGGTATATTTAGGTCCTTTCATTATCAAACGTAGGTGTGGTTCTTGGTCATATGAACTCCAAGACGATTCAGGTAATTCTAAAGGTGTTTGGCATGTGAAAGATCTGAAACCATTTTATGAGTCTCCATCCTCAGATACCCGGTTCGCTTAGTACATCACCTTGTACTTTTGTGCTTTGCATTGTCTCTTTGTATCTTTTCTTTTCTTAACTTCTCATTTCCTTTTTTTTGTGGGTGCCCTCTGATTGGGGCTTGAGAATTCAATCACCCGGGGATTGTCCAGGCGAGGAGGTAGGAGCCCTACAATATAACCACATTTTGGCCACCGTATCATTTGTTGCAAATTGGTGCTGTTGGCTTTGTTCAAGTATACGTTTCGTAGTTCTTTAGCTCTGTCAGATTTGTAGGTGAGTGTAGCTGGGGCTGCTCGTGCCTTAGGAACCACATTGTGTGAGTAAGAGGCTCTGGGCTGTTCTTTTATACCGCATCTGCAATCTGCAGAGCGACTGGCTGAATTATGTGTTATTTCGTTGAGTACTTTCCAAGGTGCCTGTCGCGAACTTCGTCCAACTTCCAGCACCCACCCTATAAATCGAAGTAGGTCATGTATGTTGTTCGGGTTGTCCGGTACCCTGTGTAGAAATCTGGTCACGTATTTTGCATCTACCGTTATTTCTTCAAAATTACGTGTAGTTTAAATTGCCGATCATTTTACTTTTCTTTTTTATTATTATAACCTTCTCTCTTTCCTAGGAATTCCTTTTAGGAAGCACCCATTATTATTTTGAGTCATCGTCGCAAATCTTTGGGAAGATTTTCTCATTTCTTTGGAGGGGGGATGTAACGTGCCTTTATTTTTTTTCAGTTCCATTATAATTATATATCTGAAAATTTTCTATTCCTCAAGTACTCGTAAATAGTGTCGCATACCTTATAATTGAGTCTATTATTTGTTATAGTGTTGCATTCCATATTTTGTTAATGTCTATGGCATTTTTATTGATCACTGGAGAATGAGAGAGGTATTTCTATTATTAAATTTTGCTTCAGTTTCAAGTTTTTTCAAGTCTCGATAATTGTGTATTATCGGTTATATTTTTGTCTGGTTTGAATTTCTGAGTAGGCGAGGCTAACTATCAACACGGACGAACGCGATTTTTAGTGTTGAATATAGACTTGCGCATATTCTTGGTGGACGTCAATTCCGTGTCACTCGTGATATCTGGCGTTGGAAGGTCTGGTTTTTTTTGGAATTTTGGTCTTGGTGAGGTTAACAAGTGTGCTGAACCTCTACGGTTTTCCTTCCATATATTTCTATATTTGAGCCATCTTAATTGGATTTTGAAGAAAAACCATTTGATTTTTAACTCGACCATTCTATATTACCTCAGTGGTTGATATTTTTGGATTTTGGTGTCGAGTTAAAATGACCACTTTTGGAATTTATTTGAGGGAAGCTATTGTTGTTTAGAAGGTGCCGTTCCATAACCAAACCAACTACAGTTCTCGCTGATGCGTCTAACTTATTTATTAACTTGAACCCCATAACATCTAGGTGAGTCGATTATTTTGTCTATATTCCATTTGTACTATCAACGAAATTGCTGTTAAATTAATTAATTTCGTTCATTTTAATGCCTACTATAACGTTCTTTCAATTTTCATTTTATGAGTAAAACGTTAAGTATTTTATTCTAACAATTTTCAATGTAATTTGTTTCAATTCACTGTTATATTACCTTAAAGTGATTTGGAGATGTAGTAATTTACTAGTAACTTCCATGAGTTCTTCAGTTTATAACTAAAATATAATGTCTTTTATTTTATTGGAAATTTTCAATGTAATTCGCTTTGATCACTGTTATATTACTTTACTGTGATCTATTATGTACGTAATTTTAGTAGTAAATTCTACCATTGTATATTATTTTGGTAACTAAATTTTGATTTAATTTTGGCCTTTGAGTGTTGTTAAAGTTACTTTCATAAAGACAGTTTGTAATTTTCTTTCCCAATCAAATTGAATTATCTAGGGTTTTTCCCGGAGGGTCCATCCCTTCGCTTATCTGGAAGATCTTTTTTGTTGTTACTGGAGGATCCCAACTTCAGCGCTTTCGTCTGGGGGTTCAGCTAGAAAACTTAGCATCTAGAACGGTCAACCTTTTCTGAAGCTAAGGTTCGCCTCCCGAATTGAGCCACCGAGTAACCTCAGTATCACAGATGAGCTTATCTAATTTTTATTTATGTTTATGTATGGTACTCTAAATTTAGTGTGATCACACGCATGCTTTATACGAAATTTATTTATTTTTGTAACTAATCTACTACTATATTTTTTTACGTAATTTTGTATTTATTGGTTGCAATATTCATATTATTATTATTATTATCATTCCAAGTATGCACTAGCTCAGCACTTGCTGGTAATGTTCACCTATCCCGAGCGTGTGTAAACGCAAATGGGATTAGGCTCGTAAGTCACATATTTAGAAATTTACGGACAGTGTGACAGGTATTTAGAATGGCAGCCTTTTGCATATCGATGTATGTATTTTTGTGAAGACCTAGTTTGGTAAGGCTGTCTTGTAGAGTTTTGGGAATCAGTCCCGTAGATGAAACGATGATCGGTACCACCTCTATTTTCTCTGCATGCCACATCTGTCCTAACTCAATTGCAAGATCGGTGTATTTTGCAATTTTCTCGTTGTATTTGTCCAGAATATTGTTATTATTGGGTACAGCAACATCCACCAGATAAACCGAGTTAGCTTTTTTATCCACAACCACAATATCAGGCCGGTTATTCGTCACCCGTCTATCGGTGATAATTGACCTATCGTAGTATAGTCTAAAATCAGCATTCTCTAGCACCGAATTCGGTTGGTACTTGTAATATGGGGTGTAGGTGTTAACTAATCCAAATTTGTTGGCCAACTTCTGATGGATGATGTTGCAAAGTTGATTGTGCCTGCGTAGGTAATCAATGTTAGCTAAGGCTGAACATCCCGACGTAATGTGTTGTATCGTCTCTGTTGTTTGTTGACACCTTCTGCACTTGTCCGTAGCGATGTTTGGATCTTTTATGACAAATTTCTTGTAATTGATGGTATTAATTACTTGGTCTTGAATTGCCATCATAAATCCTTCTATTTCTGGAAATATTGTTCCATCAGATAGCCACTTATTTGATGCTTCCTTGTCGATATGAGGTTGATTGAGGTGATGATGTCGACCAAGAAGCGCTTTCTGGGCCCACTCCACCTGTTTGTCAGAATTTGTAACGAATTCAAGTCTTATCTTGTGGCTCTGCTAGTGCCTACAAAACCTAGGGGTTTCCAGCTTGAACCGTCTAAGCCGGTGGCGTGGCTCCCTTTTGTTTTTTCTCTACCCTCTACGGCTGAGCTCGGGCATAATTTGCCAGTAAAGAGACCGCTGGTGGAGTACGATTAGTAAACTGAGAGAAACGTGGCACCTGGTATTCCACCAATATTTTCTGCAATGTATATTGTTTCTCTACCTCGGTATTCATTTAATAGTCGGTTAACCATTGACTTTACTACTCCCTTGAGAAAAATGTGGAGCATTTGATATCATGTTAATATAAACGTAATAGTGTACAACTTACCAACTGCTTGAGAAATTTTGAATATAACATGAATATTTTTGGTTTTTCATCCAATATTTGTTTACACACTGATTTTCTAAATAACCTAAGTTCAGCGTTTAGATTGTTTTGCCGGACAAAGCAAAGAGCTGGTACACTCGAAGTAGAAGGAATTCTATATGAACTGGTTAAAAAAAAGGCACGTTAATTTTGGGGTTATGATATATTATGTCACAAATCAAATCTTTTTTTTTTCAAACAGTATAAGAGAATTCAGAGAAATTTGAGAGATAATTCAAAATCTTTCGATTTACCTGATAAAACATTCACTAAGCTTGATAAAAAAAACTTGCCAATCAGTCATACCTTTAATATCTGAACATAATATTATGAAAGTCGAAGACTTTTGTTCCCCAACATCTCCGCATACTATGTACTTTGCTGTCACTGAAGTAGATTAGAGGTTAGAAATGATCTATTTTCCGAGTTAAATAGTTCATATTCTATTTGTCAACACTGCTTTATTCAACCACATTTCACACCACCGTTGAAATGAATGATTTTAAAAGAACCTTTAAATATTGACGTTATAGAATTGCAATTTGGATATATTCAATTAACGGAACGTTAAAAACAATTTTTTAACTTACTTTATAAGTGCGTTCCTATGAATTCGAATTTCTTCATTTATTAATGAAGGCCGCTTCATATTACTGCAATATTGCGCTTGTACTCGCAATATTGAATTCGCGCATGCGTACATCGATCAGCTGGTGCAATTATATTGCAAAAATGTCAAATTAGCACATGTTCTAATTTGATTGCATGGTTGATGCAATATAGTAACTTTATTTGGTAATATTAAAGTAACCAACCAAAGAATTAAAGGTACTAAAACAAAAAAAAGAAAGGACACCTCAGCCGTCTGTGCCATAACATTATTTTGGGTACCCAAGGCCAAAGAAAATGTATACTGTAAAATGAACATGGACGGGAAAAGGAAACAAAACTGACCGTATGATTAGTAATCGACAATTATTATTCTTGTTCAATTTATTTTATTGTTGTTTTTAGGAGGGGATCTATTTTTACTTGGAGTAGAAATATAACTGTACAACTGATCCTACTATATAAACAGCACCCAATTCTTTACTGCATTTGGCTGAAGGACTATGAAATTTTGAGGCGTGAGGCATTACAACATATTTGCAATGCCTCAAACACAGTTTTTCTATGCAGCCTAACACTATCTGATGTTTCTAAAAATATCCATTGGCTACGTACCACCTTTTTTGCCGAAAATATAATTTAAAAAATCGAAACGTCAGGGACAGACTCGATATACATACCAAAATTGTGGTACTACGAGATGCTAGAATTCCTGAATAACACGGCAATAGTGGCACAAGATGGGGAGTCAAATTTACCAAAAGAATCTGATGGGGTAAATGCTAGAAAAATAGCTGTTTTGGTTGAAACTTACCTAGTAGTAGATATGTAAACTACATTTGTAATTGCCATAGTTTTATGTTGGACAGACGGCATTTAGAATAATTTTAAAAGAGTTACTCACATATATTTTTTAATTCACTTTTGTCACCGGCAAGTACTAGTTCACGTGTAGAGTCGTTTTTCTATGACAGACACTGAAGATAAAACTTAAAAGCGATGAAGAGATGAAGAAGAATACAAAAAAAGAAAGGGATACTAATTTGAAGGAATTGATATCGTCAGATACATCAGCTTTGCAAAGTATCCCAGACGTAAGCAAGACTGAGGAAGCTGACAATACCAACATTATTTTTGGAAGGTGACCTTATTTTAATTTCAATATTTTTTGCGGAACGTCAATTGGGGTGAATAGATATGACTCTAGGATGTTATGTTTTTCAGAATGATAGCTGCAGAATTGTCGAAAATAAAAGATGAAGATATCCTTGATGGATTTAGAGAAGAGGTTTTGATGGCACTATTTAAAGCAAAGAAAATGGCAAGATACGAAAATGAGTAACAGAAACGGATATATCCAGGGTGTTTCCCAAGTAATCTAAAAAATTGTAGTGGGCGCTTCGTCACTCCATTTTAAGATAAAAAGTTCTTATAAACATGTGTTACGAGTCTTGTCGTTAATTAGATACAGTGTTGAATTGTTTGTAATATATGAGCTCGCACTGTAATTGAAATTTATTTTTGCTGGTGACGCTACTGGTGTTTATAAGTTACACGAAGAAACATTCTTATTCTAAGTGGCCTTTGAAATAATGACAAATACTGTGCCAAACCCAAAAACAAACGCAAAAAAAGAAGGGGGCATTTTTATCATAGGGATTTTTCGCCTGCGTTTACTAATGCTGAAATGGCTGATATGTTAATATACAATTCGCTAATACATACAAAAAGTGCATTTTAAACATTTTAGCATTAGTAAACGCAAGCATCGTTGTAACACAAAAAATCACTATGGTAAAAATTTCTTATTCGTTTTTTGCGTTGGTTTTTAGGTTTGACAGTCAGAGCTCATTAGAAACAATTCAACACCCAGTATCTCATCAACGACAAAACCTATCACATTGTTTATAAGAACTGTTGTCTTGAAATGTGACGAAGCACCCCCTACAATATTTTAGATTACTAAGTAAACACCCTGAATATTATCATGAAGTTGTTTTTCAAACAGTTTTTAAAAAAATGAAATAATTTAAAAAGCCATTTCATTTTAATTTTTGCCAAAGTTTTGAGAAATACATAAATGATAAAACCTACATCTTCAGTTGTAACTCATGAAAATAGAAATTTAACCCTGCGTTACTCGCGCGGGGTGATTTAAACACCCCATGCGTCTAATATTTGATGTATGTTTCACGCCAAAACCTGAAGATGGCTCTGCGCGTCAGTAGCTGCATCCTTCCCCGGCCTCTAGAGCCTGACAAACGCTCATTAGTAAAAAGTTTTTCGTTAGGCCGTAAAGACGAGTGTGGGGCGTCGACAACATCCCGCGAGTACTGAAGTTACATTTTTTGGCAGAGCGAATATATTTATTTTGTAAGTATATTTCGTTTTGGTGACTTATATTTTTGGTTAATCCTTTGAATTCAGTTGGCAGATAATATGTATTATCTTTTCTATATTATACTACATTTATTTCAAGCAAGTATGGGAGATTTTGAGAAGGATCAAGCGCGTTTGCTGGAATTATGGGAAGAAGTCGAGACTGATGACGAAACATTGCGAGATGAGGAAAAGCCGTCCGATCCAGAGTTGAATAATATACAGAGCGATTCGGAGCCTAACAATTCTTGCGATCAGAACAATAACAGTGATTCCCCAATTGAAGAAGATTTGTCAAGTGATGAAGAGCAAGAAGTGGAAAGTTCATCTTTTTTTCTTGGTAAGGATAAGATTTCAAAATGATTGAAGGAGAAAAATAGGGTGCAAGTAAGAACTAGGAGCCAAAATATAATCTCACATCTATCAGGGTCGAAAAATGCTGCCAGAAAATGTAAAAGAGTCTCAGGCTGTTTCAAATTATTCATAACTGAAGACATGGTCAGAGAAATTGTACAATGTACAAATATTTTTACAAACAACCTATCTAGCATCTACAGACGTTCAAGAGACTGCAAACCAACCAATGAAATAGAGATAAAAGCTTTTTTTGGTCTGCTTATTTTAACCGGCATTTGCAAATCCAGTCACAGAAATATAAGAGATTTTTGGCAGGTATCGAAATATTCTCTTAAACTATGAGCTACAATCGTTTTTATTTTCTCATGAAATGTCTCATGTTTGACAACATAAATACTTGATAAGAGAGGAGAGTATTTGACAAATTTGCTCCTATTAGGAGCATCTACACTCAATTCAATAATAATTGCCAGGCAAATTACTCAGTTGGTGAATATGTAAAATAGACGAACAATTTTTGAATTTCAGAGGTAGATGCTCTTTCAGACAATACCTTCCCAACAAACCTGCACGATACGGTATCAAATTTTTTGCAGTCTGTGATTCGAGAACATTTTATACTTTACAATTTGAACCATATCTTGGAACGCAGCCAGAGGGTCCTTTCCAGGTGAACTATAAGGCCATTGATATTGTTCCGCAATTATGTCGTCCTCTTTTCGGATCAGGAAAAAACATCACAACGGATAATTGGTATACAAGCATACCTTTAGCAGAAAAATTACTGTCTGAAAAGCTTACTTTAATGGGTACACTGAAAAAAATTAAAGGGAGCTTCCACTGCAATTTGTTACAAGTAAGGTTCCTGGGCAATCTCTTTTCGGATTTCACCAAAAAACTCCTATGACTCTCACCGCTATTTAAAAGTTCTTTTGGCAAATCAATATTACCTTTGTGATATTTCAGCCATGGCCTAACCCACCATTTTCTTTTCTTTCTTCCATTATCATCTAATAAACATGCAGCACTTGCGAGTATTAAAGTTATTAAAATTCTTTTCACTTGATTTTCTCGTTTTCTCTTCATGGCGAACGAAAACATAATATATGTTTAAAACCTAACCTCAATAATTTAATTTCCGTTCGGTTGGTACTAGCACAGATTCTGAAGAATATTGGAGCCAGTTGTCTCTGATTGCAGTAGTGTAAATAGTTGAAAAATCACCACGCAATGCATTGCTGCAATCTTTGGCATTGCATAAATGTAAAGCCCGCTTAGGACATCGAATATCAGAGCCATTTCTATTATTCACTTGAATTTAAATCGATTCAGTTGAATTTGATTAAGTTTCCGCTATCAAAAATGTTTCAAGTCTTAATCTATAGTAGGGTTTAAATTTCAACATATATCGGCTAAAATTAGGCTTCTTTCGTTAATATTTTAAAGCTTATGATGTATACAGAATAGTAAAATGAAGATAGGGGATCGTCCAATTTTCAACCACGCTTTAATTTTTCAGTTGCTTACAGAATTGGCCCTATAATAAAGGTGTAATATAGGATATATTACACCTTTATTTCGCTTATTTTTCCGCCTTAATTTGGAGGGAAACCGCCTTTTTGTTAAATACTCTCCAAACAAAGTACCATAGAGAAATAAGTTTTCGCCTTTTTTGCATTTCTGAATCAGGTTACCTAACGGCACGACCACCTAAAGATATTTGTTCATTACCATCGATGGTTTTCGATATCCAACTTAATCGATACTATCGATGATGAACTTTGTTTGTCCACGACTATTCGATAATTTCAACATTTTACGTGTGCTTCTTCAAGTATAATGACGTAAATTATTCACCAGTAAATAATAGGTGTGGTAAAAATAAATTAAAACGTAAGAATGAAAAAATTGTTCAATGTTTACACTTTATTAAAAACGAAGTCAGCTAAAAACAAATGAGTAGCATAGGTTGCTATGGTACCTAATGTTAAATGTTAATTATTAGTTCTGTCAACTTTTGTCATAATAAGTATAAGTATAATTTCATACGGTTATTTGTTTTAAAAATGGAACGTTATTATTCCAATCGAGAATATGTTGATATGTTAAAAGTATTAGGTGCGTATAATGATAATGCCAGTGCGGCATCTAGAGCATAAGGTGAAATAAATAAATAATAATAAATAATTCCCTGATTAGGGTAAATTAAAATCTAAATATAATTTACCCTAATCAGGGGATTATTTTTAATTTAATGTTATCTTAAGATATTTTACTTTGTGACGTCAATGTGTTGTCGAAAAGTTTCTTGTAAGTAAGTAATTCTTTATCTACTTCTTATTTTACATTTTCCAACTTTCATTACTTACTTGCAGGTATAGCACTGAAGATGGCTTAACAGCCGAAAGCGCTCTGCGATTTTAAAAATTAAATTTTACACAGAATACAAATATGTTTTCTTGACTATCTAGAGCATATACCGTAAAATTCCCAAATCGACGGCACCCTGGTGCAAAAACTATACGACGGGTTGAACAAAGATTACTGGAAACAGGTAATTTAAATCCCAGATTAAATAAGGGAATATGCCATTCTACGCTCAACGTCGTCCAAGAAGAGCAAATTCTTGATTTTGTTGAAGCGGAACCAAATACAAGTCTTCGAGTTACATCGAGACAAACGCATTTCCAAAAAGATACCATTCATAGATTATTGAGAAGGAATATCCATTTAGGCCTCAAAAAGTTCAAGTTTTACATGAAGGAGATAGGGAGCTTCGGATTAATTTTTGTAGATGGTTATTGGATAACGTAAACAATAATCCACATTTTATAGAAAATATTATGTTTACTGATGAGTGTACATTTACCCAGACAGGGATTATAAATACTCATAATTTGCACGAGTGCAGAGATGAAAACCCTTATTTAATACGTAAAAGATGTCACCAAAGACGATGGTCAGTAAACATTTGGGCTGGATTATTAAATAATAATGTAATCGGCCCAAATATGTTACCTAACCGACTTAATTCAGCATCGTATTTTCATTTTTTAAACGACAATTTACCACTGCCATTTGTCGATCAAGTTCCATTAGCAACTAGATTGAATTGTTGGTTCCAACATGATGGTACTCCTGCACATTATGGTAGACAAGTGAGAACATTACTAAATCAAACATTCCCCGACTGTTGGATTGGAAGAGGTGGAACCGTACTATTGCCTCCTAGATCTCCAGATCTAAATCCATTAAATTTTTTCTTCTGGGGATTCTTGAAAGAAAAAATTTACTTTGAACCTGTTGAGAGTGCGGAAGATGTAGCTCGTATTCACGCTGCTGTGACATTTATAGACGAAAACATGCTACAGAGGGTTCGTGATTCAATCATAAATCGTGCAAATATTTGCATTGAACTAGCAGGCGATTTGTTTGAACACCTTTTATAAATTAATTTCTTGTTTTGTAACAAATATTCGTTTTTAATAAAGTTCAAACATTGAATGTTAGATCTTTGTTTTTTGTCAATAACTCGGTAACCATGGACATAACGCAATTTTTTTATTCTTACGTTTTAATTCGTTTTAGCCTCCCAATTCATATTCTGAAAGGACAGGCGTCAATTTTGAGACACCCTGTATATATAATTTATTACTAATTGCAAGAGTTTCAATAACTATTCTGATGTTTGATTGATATTACTGGAAAGTTTAATATGGAAAGTGAATCAGACATTAGCAATATTTTTTTAAATCACTATAGTTAATAACAAGGTTAATAAAGATTTGAAAAAATTCCATTGTTTATACCTGTTTCTTAATTGTTAATTTCGCGCGCTCACAAGTATGCGTCGCTTACCTTTAAGTATCGCTGCCTCTCTCTGACTTATGTGCTGCATCGGCCTCTCTTTGTCTTGAATAATTATTTATCATTCATCACTATTAAATTTATCAAGATTCTTAAAGAGAAAAATGTCATTAATAATTAAATTGTCTACAATTTGTTTGTAATTAAAACTACTTTTTCATCAGTTTTTATTAGTTTTTTGTTATTATCATAGTAATTTTTTCATTTATATTAACAATAATAAGATATAATTGTATTTGAACATTTTTTGAAATCGCAATTACTTATATCATTTCATACTTCTCCATTTATAACCTTGGTTTGAAGAAGTTATTCAATGTAATAAAAAAAAAGACCCAGCGTAACGTTATATTTGGCCACTATTCAAACTTCATTGGACTATTTAAAAATCCACCGGACGGCGAGTAGCCAGTCCTTTTTTCTTACCAACATGTGATTCTCGTGGAGAACCTGTATCATCGAACACCGCTGAAAGGCAAATTTTTACATTTAATGTGCGACGGATAATCTCCGTTGGTGATGATCGGTATACACAGATATTGGTCAAATATTTCAATTCTTCTCTCCTATAGAGAGAGAAATTAAGAACACACTACCAATATGTGAATAAATTCTTTCTCAAAGCGGAGCATGTCAACAGGAAAGGGATACGCAACGTATGTCCATTGCTCATCGCATGTTTCAATTCAATAGCGAGCAGTAAAAATAAGCTTCCCGTTTCCTGTGAACCATGAACGAATAAAGTTTAAAATTTTATTTTTTGGTGAGAGGTTTACCTTACACACCTTGTATCTATATAAAGTACATTCAATTTGAATGCATTTTTCCCCGGACAACATTTTTTCCTGGAAGAGTTCTGACATGAAGTAGCTTTCCATGAACTAACTTTCCATGGATTAACTTCAACTTCAAGTACCCAGGACCTGTCCAAGAAAACCTTCTCTTCGAAAAAAAAAGGGAAGTAAAACAACGTGATTGCTTCAACAACACCACACCAATTCATTCATTCTAACTGTGATTGAACAACGTTGTTCCTTCCAACATTTCCAGGTTTGTCGTGAGGTGAAGAACAAGTCTACTAATATTATTCAGGGTGATAATATTAATAATTATTTTTACCAATCTCGCGAAATTGAACCACAATCTATTTAATTCGACGTTATCAATTTTTCAATTCTTCCTTTGCGAAAATTTACATCTGGCATGGGCATACGATTAACTTTTTAGAAGGGATCAATTTATTTGTAAAAATATCAAGATCATGTGCATACGATGAAATTTGATCGAGGAATCAGTTTATTGGCAAAAATTCTCATCTAGCATGGGCGTACGTTCAATTTTTATAAGGGAACCATTTTTTTGGTGATATATCAATATCATGTGCGTACGATAAAATGTGATTGAGGTATTAGAAAAAATCCATCTAGCATGGGCGGGCGATACATTTTTTTGAGAGATCCATTTGTGAAAATTTCAAGACCATGTGCATAGGATAAAATTAGAGGTATCGGTTTATTAGCAAAAATGTCCATCCAGCGTGGGGGTACAATAAAATTTTTATAAGGGGTTTATTTATTTGTAAAAATTTCCTTCTCTCATAGGCTTACGATAACATTTTTATAAGGGATCAATTTATTTCGTAAAATATCATTATCATGTGCGTACGATAAAATGTGATTGAGCCATTAGCAAACATCCATCTAGCAGGGGCGAGCAATACATTTTTTCAAGGGATCCATTTATTTGTGAAAATTTCAAGACCATGTGCATAGGATGAAATTTTAAAAGGTATCTGTATCTGTAGAGTAGGGAGGGTGAGTGTGTAGGCTCACAGCACTTAGGCCACATGTGACCCATTGTACATATTTTAAAAGGTAATTTAAAACTAGACAATTTTTCGTGCAATTATTTAGTCCAAGTTTTGGGACAATATTTGGAATAGATTTATTGTGTGAAGTATTGGCCAACTGTTTTGAGCTATTTTAGACTTCCAATTTATTGAAAAATTGAAGAACGTGCCGCGGAACACACGGTAAGAACTTTAGTTCCTCTTAAGCAATAATCAAATTTTTTGAATCAATAAATAAATACATACATTAATATAAGAATTTATTTTACTCTTGATGAAACTTCATTCAACAAAAATATACAGTAGTATTAATTATAAAAAATGTGATATAAATTTTGTTAACTCACGTATTGCCATTTTCTTTTTCAATAACTTTCCGTACTCGTACTTTCCATAATATTCACATTGCACTCAGGTTAAATTATACACTCTATACACTTTCACTAATTTCTAAAAATTATAAAATTCAATTCATATTGAACCTAGAAAACTATTAACTGTAATTAATGATACAATGTATTCTGACAATCAACATTTTGCGCCGAGAGACTAGCTCTGAAGCCTATGAATCGCTGCTTCGTAAACGAGAGAGATAGACAGACTAAGGAGAGAGCGCTCACGCTTAAGGCACATAACGCAGCAACGTAACGTAACGGTCAAGTCTTTTGCGCCGCGACCCCTGGACGCTCCAACCTAACGTAAAGAACTAAAGTTCTAATTATTTAAACTGAAAGCGCTCCTGGAAGGTGCACTTTATTAGATGATTATATTTTTCGATGAATCGAAACAAGTAAATTGAAATTCAAAATATGACCAAAGTAGTGCTGAAGAAATAAAATTTCTCCGTCTTATTTGTTGAAATCCTGTGATCTATCACATTTTTTGCAGTCTTTAGAAGATAGTAACCAAGAACTGTGATTGGGAACAACCCTAAATTCAATGAATTGAAATCACTGAACGTTTTTTTTATTAGTACAAAATAAACGGTTGTAAAGGTGGCGAGTTTGTTTAAAATTACATTTATTTCAATTACCTTAATTTTATTGTAAAATAAATGGCCAATGAAATCGGATTAATGAGGCTTGCTGCAATAACGAGTGCGTGTTTTATTTCATTTTTATCTTTTAACAATAAACCTTTTGCGAAATAGTTATAAATTTGGTTGGGTTCTGTTATTTGTTAAATGGCAATACTCGAGAAATTAAGCTTAATTGCGATCGACTTGTTTAAATTTTACACTGATGGTAATTGTATGGCAATAGGTATATCGCTAAATTTATATTTGAATTATTATTAAATTGTCGAAAAGTGTGTAAATTCAAAAAGTGAACGTGAAAAGATGAAAGCTAAAATAAGGATGTAGTAACATCAATAGGTCAGTTATTTGACATTTATCATGTATGATAACAGATGGAGTCCCAGAAAAACCCCTCAGAGGTTAGCTAGAACATTTTCTATCTGGAAATAATATGATGTGATGTATCTGTATCTGTGAAGTAGGGAAGGTGAGTGTAGGCTCACAGCACTTAGGCCATTGTACATCCTCCCGAGTAGTTGGTCTCCTAGGCCATCGTCCATCTTGTCCTTGCCAGAAAGGTGCACAGGTCACTGGGAGACATCTCCTTTATATCGGCGAGTGTAGGCCAAGACTCACCGAACACACACTCTCTTATTGACGATAACTCCGGACACTCGCATAAGACAGTTTCATCTTCCTGTTCACACATCCAGCATAGAGGTGTGTCTACTAGCCCCATAGTATGGAGGTGTTTCCTTAGTCGACAGTGGCCAGTCAGAAATCCTACTGTTAAACGTAGGTTTTTCCTGGTCATCGCCAAATATTTCTTCGGCGCCAGCTTCCCAGGGTCGCCCAGGGTAATCCTGGCAAGACTGCATCTTTTGGTTCCATCTCATCTCTTAAGGAATTGAGCATGAGTGTAACGTTTGGCTAGTTCCGCAATTGTCGAAGTCGTCAGGCCGTAGGTATCACTGGGTCCGAAAAATTTTAGTCCAGCCGCTTCTCTGGCTAAAGAATCGGCAATGCGATTACCTTTACTCCTTTAACTCACCTCAGGATAATATTGTTATCTGCCGAGGTGTTAGCTAAATCTTGGTGGCACTCTAGTACCATCCCTATATAACACGTTGTCTGTTCAAGGCTAATAGGGCTTGTCTACTATCAGTGCAGATTGTTATGTTTTTGCCAGACATTCTTTTCCTGGTTAGTTCTTTTGTGGCAATTGAGATACTGTTTGAACACAGTATGTCAAGTATTAACACGTTATAGTGTTATTCCTTGTTGAAAGTATATTTGCTGCTTCTAACAAAATAATTATTGAGATTTTAGAAATAACGGTTGATACATTGCCGATAGATAAATGTAATGTAATGTGTGGCATTGCGAAATGTCTCACAACTGTTCTATGATATTAACAGCGGGAGTATATTACCATGAAGTGTTAGTGAATTACAGAGAAAATTAGTATAATTTTCTAAACGAGATTGTGTGATCAATAAACTCTAATGGAGCATATAATAATTGCTCGTTAGTTTAAATGATCCCGATCAAATCCTAGTTTTATTAATAAATGTTGATCGGTGACGTGAATATTCATACCATGGTCGTAACAATTTTTTTTTCTGAAAGCTGGAGGTTTTTTTTTGGGAATTATTCATACTACGGGACGGTTAAATACTAAAAATGCATTAAACCATCAAACATGATTTTCAGCAATTTTACAAGCATCTTCTAATATCCGTTTTGTACCAGAATTTGTGTCAAAGATATTTACCTATTGCTTGTTCTAATTAAATCACCCCAGCTTCTAAGTATACAGACTATAGAACGAAAAAACTGACTCGAAACTAACAACTATCATTTCTTCAAAAAAAAGTCCGTAACTCCAAGCAAAAACAAATTTTAAATTCTCTAACGGACAACGAAATTTCCATACAAAAAAAATATATACTGCATCGTGTGTGCCGCCAATGGTCAATGCATCGCTCATCGCCAATGAATCGACTGTTCGCCCCGTGTCCCACGGGATAGCGACCAGCGTGTGCAATTTGAATGTCGATGGCGAACGTTTAAAATCGAATCTGCTTCATCTCTAGCGTAGTGCTCAGTAACGTAACATATTAATTTGAAGAGGATTTATATATTATTATTACCCAAGTAGCACATCAAGTTGGCTAAAGGTCGGGGCTATATCGATTCAATATAGATATATTGGAAATTGGCAATTTATGATTGAGCCAACATTATTTTATGTTTATTATGCAATATATAGTTAACAATATTCAACCGATATTGAATTTGAAAGATTAAATCGATGTGATGAGCAAACTATATGGGATCAATATTTATATATATTTGGAAGCAATATCCAGTATTCAATTTACATTCAACATTAATACAATATTGTTACTTTGTTATAAATACATATTGTCCGGCAAACAATAATCCAATATAAAAAATACAGTTTGTTTTCAATAAAAGATGTGCGAGGTTGGGTTAACATTGATAGATGTTGATTTGACAATATATAACAAACAATATTTTGCCAATATTGTATATAGAAGATTCAATTGATATGATGAAAAAACTATATTGGATCAATATTTATACAATACAATCGGGAACAATATTCAATGTTCTATTTAGAAGCAACATTGATAGAAAATTGTTATTCTATCATTTACCTATATTGCCCGACCAACAACTATCCAATATTGAAAATACAGGTTAATCTTGATGATAATAAGTTTGGGTTGGGTCAACATTATCAGATGTTGTTAATACAATATATAGTTAACAATGTTTTGCCGATATTGTATTCAATATATTTTATCGATACGATAAACAAACTAAATATTGGATCAATATTTATATACATTCTGAAACAATGCTCACTATTCAATTGAAAAACAGCATTGATAAAAAGTTTATTTTTGTATCAATACATATTGCCTAACCAACAACTATCTAATATTGAGAATAGGTTGTTTTTAATAATAATAGTGTAATGTTGGGTTAACATTATTAAATGATGTCGATAAAACAATATATACAATATCTTCTCTTGTGTTTACCCATATTCATTGTTCCCAATAATGTTTAGTAATAAAATAGTAGTCCAACCAATATTGAATTTAGAGAATTTAGTATTTAGTGAATATTATGAACAAACTACACACACCGGCATATTTGAAGAAACAAATACAAAATCTGATGATTTTCTCCATAGTGCACATAATCATTAGATTTTGTATTTGTTCCTTTAAATAGGCCGGTGTGTGTATATTGGATTAATAGTTATATACATTCGGAAAGAATATTCCATGTTCAATCAATATTCAACATTGATACAATATTGTTATAGTGTAACTATTGTTAATGTGATGACCCATATTTTTATCCCTTTGAAGGAAAAAGCCGCCTAAAGGCGTGCATAAATTTTTTTTATAAATTCGAATATTGTGGAATAATGCTTTTCAAATGTAATTCAAATTATTATAGTGGATTAAAATTAACCTGCATAAAATTTGTAATGCAATTCAAGGTCATTACATTAACATTAGTTACACTATACCTATTCCATTATTGATATATATTATTTGACCCATAAGTTTTTATTTGAATTACTGGGTACTTATTGTTTCAATAATAGAAGTGTGAGGTTGGGGCCATACTAATATTATAAGTTAAATTACAAGTTCGATCTAATATTATTTTGACGACATTGTATTAACGAGATATAATTTATTTTCTCGCCAACAATAGGTATCTTGTGCAGCCACCAAACATCCTGAGTCGCTATTAGCGAACCATAAACGATATGTAATCGAGAGCGCATGCGTCTGTTAGAACGCGCATGCGTCTGCTAGAATGTGTATGCGTCTGCAAGAACGCGCATGCGTCTGGTGTAATTGTGTTAGGTGTAGGTACGTGCCACGTGTGCACAGTTGTCGGTGTCGTTATTCTTACGTTAACACTTGTTTGTATAGGTCCTTTTTGTATCTGCGATTATAAAGGTAAGATCAATTTAATTAATATTGATAATACTGATTCTATTATTTTTTATGTATAAAATAGTGAATTTACTGACGAGTGAACTTTATTTTAACGTGTGTTCGTACCAGATAAACGTTCCATCAAATTAAACAGTTATAATCTCATCTTGTATTTTGTTAATTGGGCAGGTACTCCAACGATTGAAGTATGTTTTTTGGTTATTGGTTGGGTTCTCTCTGTACTTTATTCCTATCATGTCTTGTGGAAAACCATTATAATTGTGTCATTATTGTACAGTCTATTGCTCAGGACTGTAAGTACAAGATACCTATTTCTGACATGTTTTAGAAAATGTCTAAACGATCCAGAAAACCAATGTCCAGTGGCAGGTAGATACTCTAAGCACACATTTGTTCACTGTTGGTATAGAAGAATTTAAAAGTAAATGTATTTTTATTAAAATAGATAACTCCACTTTTGCAACTGAATTAATTAATAATTTTTGAAATAGGAGGTTCCAACTTGTTCAGTAAATTCACAATATATAAAATAAATATTTTAAAAAAGTGATATATTTAGATAAAAATGGAATTCTCCTGGGACATTATAATTTGGATTAAAGAAAATAAATGCGACTTTGTACCAACCAGTTGGCGTGTCAATGGAAAAAAAAATTTGTATTTGTGGCCTCCTAAATTATCAAAAGCTCAATTACAAAAGTATATTACAAACTGCCAGCCTCCTGATTTAAATACTGTATATTCTGAATATCCAGCAACTTGTTAGGCTACTGTAACAGATTTAAAATTAGTAGAAGAAATGACATCAAAATTAGAGTACGCATCATCCTTTTCATCAGATTCTGGTAACAGTGAAGAAACAAACAATCAATCTACCTTGCTATCTCCTATAATTACCAATGAATCTTTAAATATAACTGGAGATATGACGCTTCTGCAATGTCACAGTAAGTAATCCGCATTACATTTCCAAACGAAATAATAATAGCAGAAATTAAAATATATGTGTAGTTTTCCTAAAAACATGCTAATGTTTAAGGCAACTGATATTTCTAAGTGATATTTTCTTTAATTTAATTACTTAATTGTTACTATTTTTTAGATTGTGCAGAAACAGTGGAAGATATTGAGAAACTTGTTAAGAGCTTGGGCTCTTTACAGTATGATATGAAACAAATTAAATCCGAAATATCCCAAGTGAATGAACATCTAACTCTGTTAGCTCACAAAACTCCCAATCATATAGTTACAGAACCTGACTGTAAGCTTCCCATTGAAAATGCGGAAGATCTCGGTAAATTTGAAAATAATTTGGAAGATGGTCAGTTTTATGAAACTCTGGTAGGTTTTTCAAAATCTTATGGTTAATATATTTTATTTCAAAAGAATTGTTATTTCCAGGTCACAATTTTAAGTCTTGTATCAGGATCAACAGATGCAAGAAAACTGGTACATAATATAATGAAAAAATTACTATCAAAAAATCTCAGCTTGCAATATTCTGCATTGGGCCGAAAAGGAAAATTGAACTTTTCCAGTTTAAAATGCTACAAACTTGTACTAGGTGAGTGGATAATTTTTCAAGTTACTATCTATAACATTTTTGGTTCCCCAAAAACACAAAAGCATACAGAATAACTTGAACAAATTGAATATAACACAAACCTAATTTACATGAAACAACTCATTTTAACTTCTAACAAGACATTGGTGTGTCAACTAATATAAAGGTTAATCATGTTATATTCTCCTAGATGCCACAAGGAAAAATATGAAAACGTGCCCTGAAGATGGAGTGAGGAGTCATCTAAGCTCAGCACTAGCGCAAGCCGGAGATAGAGAAGGTGGACGTCTGGGCGTGAGAAAAACTAATATACTGACCTATTAGTTATATAATAATAATGATTATTGATTTGTAAGTTTGCTGTTTTCCCCTATTCAAATATTATTTCAAGGTTTGTTTTCTTCCTCTCTTATTATAGATATTTTAATGTTTAATTAGTTTATTTTCATTGAGATTATGCATCCTAATTAAGTTTTTATTATGTTTTCCACTTCATTAGCCTTGTTTCTTGATGTGAAACTACTTATATATTTGTTTCATCTAATTCAACATTGATTGTACTAAGTATCCATGTATTTATTCAGAGAATCTATTTTATTTATTTCCAAAATGTTCAAAATAAATGTTTAATTTAAATGCCGACTTTTATTACACTCTTTCATATACATTTCAAAAAAGATGCAATACAAGTTTGGTGGAGAATATAGTGAATTTATTTGTGTTCCAGTATCTCTTCAATATTTTACCAGCTTCCGGCCAATATGGATATACATGGATGTACCTGTATTGCCCCACTGAAGACTACAGACTTTCAGCTGATATTGGCATACAGTTGAAAAATCATATAGGACCTACCTGTGTATTGCAGTATTACTGCAATATACGAATACCAAGATTCAGCCAATGCTGTACTACTTGTTACAATATCTGTTAGATTACTTAGGGCCCATATGTATTTTCCAATATCACATCGATATGGAATAACAAGTTTCAGCCAATGTTGGACTACTTGTTACAATATCTGTTAAATTATGTAGGGCCTATATGTATTATCCAATATCACATCGATATGGAATACCAGATTCCAGCCAATGTTGGACTACTTGGTATAACCTTTGATAGCTAATGTAGGGCTTATATGGGTATTCCAATATTACGTCAATATAAAATAACGATGTTGGACAGCTTGGTATAACAATAACTATCCAATATAAGGACAATGCTGGTGATGCAATTCTTTACATTGGTGAAGAACCTGATATTTCATATTGAGCCAATATCACTTATAAATATTGTATGCATATTGAAATACAATGTTGAATCTACATCGCAGAATGTTCACATTTTAAATTGGTCCAATGTAGTATAATTCATATTGTTCCAATTTTTTTACTACATTTTACCAATATTCGGCCAATATTTATGTGCTACTTGGGTATTTATATGACATTATTACTATTTTGAGCTTAAATTACGCTGGCCTTGTTTGTTGTCCCCTTATGAAATTAACAATTAGCTGTTCATTTTGAAATAATACAGGGTGTCGATTTCAATAAGGTCTCCTCATAAAAGAGGTCAGATCCTTGAAAGCACCCAGTAGTATCTTTTGAATCCACATATCACCGAAATGGGAAAATGAGGAATATTGGGCTTATGATAATAGAAGAACTGAATCAAATTCGTTCAATTCCAAGGAATTTTTTTCACAACTTATTTTCTTTTTTTTTCGATTGTTTTAATAACATAATATTTTATTTCATCATAACTATTATTTACTATTATTTTCTATTATTTACATAAATAGTTTCAATATTTGTTGGCCCCCTTATCGTTCTGTCACTGAATCGTGATGTCAACCGTTGTATGCCGTTTCGTATGGACCTACCGCAGGATTCAATTACTCGGCTGACATTTCCATTTTGGAGGACAGTGTGACAAGTGTCCAGAGGCGATGCCATTGCCAAAGCCGATGCCCTGTCGCCCCAAGAATGACGGAATCGTCACCTGAGAATTTTCATACACTCTGGGGTACAGACAGACTAACGCACACCATTAACCTACCTGAATGTATGATGTAATCATCAAAATTACTTGGGGGATTTTATTGAAAAAAGTATGAATTGAAAAAAAGTGCTGTGCTGAGTATCAAATGAAAGAAATTGATAATTTCCTATTTTTTGGTTTATTCGGTAGGCAAAAAAAGTTGTGTGTCACACATGCTGGACACGCTTTAGCAGCCCTTAACTCTCAGATGCCCTCCCTTTGCTACGCTCGCTCGTACAAATATTGAGCTGCTGAAGCTCATTTGACACAATATATGTACTATAAAGTGCTATCGACTGTATTCGAGTCAGGCTGAGAAATTTTAGGTTTTCGTGTCTATTTTCATTTATACATATCAATTTTTTTGTAACAGATCCGAACATATCCGGAAATTACGGTTTATCTGACGGTAAGTGAATGTATAAGTGTGTTGACATGGAAAGCAAGCATTTGAAAATTCATAGTACATATATCATACACCAAGGTGGTGAAGACTATTGTTTGTATGTGTTGAATTTTAAGAATTTGTCCTTCTTCTTTTAGATGTAAATGATATGTTTACGATTGTATGGGTAATTGAGCTACACTTGTCATTTGATCATAGAACTTTGTGTAAATTAGTTATTGTGATGTTTCACAAGTTTTAGTATTTTATACATTTGTCATTTTCCCTTCAGTACTTCACTACTTCCGTCATATTACAAGTTGTCCACGTGCAATTCAGTGTCTCATATAGTTAAAGATAATTTTATCTTCGTTGAGCTAGGCAAACCTCGTAAGCGACACGATAGGCTATTTTGAGTTTTTGTGTTCGTTGGACCAAAAACTTGTCTCGGCGTGTTCTATGAAAAGCTTGTAAGGGCTAAACCAATAGAAGAGGTCATACCCTGGAAACTTAAATGAGAATGACAGTTCTTTCTAAAATAGTTGATCCTCCAGCTGTGTGTGGCGCTGTTAACTGTGTTAACATTGATCTACTTCCAATTTTTACTTGTGTTATTTGTATTGAATACATTTCCAATAAAAATGGTGTTTGTGTGCTGTGTTGAAGACTGTTTCAATTCTACTAAAAAAGGATATGAGATGCATCGTTTCCCGAATGATCAGGAGGTAAGTTAACCTTAAAAGTATCCCTAATGTTATTTTTTATATTTCATAAAAATACATATATTTCGGTTTTATAGAAAAAGTCGTACATTGTGCATTGTATTTGAAAATATTTTGTTGAAATATTTTAATGAAAAATTGAATAAGCTTGATCAAACAGCATTTACTTTATAATTTTAGTCGTGCAATATTTGGTTGTCTGCAATTGGACGTTTGGATTTGAAGGAAAAATCTCTTGAAAGAATTCGTGCATCCTATAGAGTTTGTAGCATACATTTTGGACCAGAAGCTGTTTATGTTGGTAGCAGATATGGATCAACAATAAAAGCCGATGCTGTGCCCACTCTATTGTTGGGCAATTCCATTGAAATATGTAAGTTTTTTTTCAATTAAATACAGATGGTTAACTAATTTTTGTATTATTTTATGGGGATTAAGGAAAGATAATTATACATTTATTTCTTAGTTCAAGAACACAATTTAAACCAAGTTAATGAGCAACAAAATAAAAATGCTGTCCCTATTGAAAATCCTGACTTTGTGGGAGATCAATCTACCTCAAAAGAAGAGGAAAGGACCTAACACCTTCAACAACTGAGAGACCTCCTAATCAGCATATGTCAACTCCAGCTAAAATATCAAGTAGATGCCATACTATTAAAATTACGTTAGGATACAGGGATTTTCACGATGACTGGCTATTAGAGTTATACACTAATTAATGTATAATTATTTGTTGAAATAATTCCTAAGGAGCTAAATATCTTGATTGCGATAAAATATTGAGATGGGACTTACTGTAGAAAACTGCCCTAAGCTTAAGCTCAGAATAAAAATATATACATTGTATTCTAAGAGAGTTGATGTCAACACAGATTTACCTGAGCCTAGCTCAACTGCCTAATAACTAATCAAATAATTATCAAATTGTTAAAATCTTTAAATATGTAGTACTTATTATTGCATAGCTTATTTTTTTAAATGTTCAATAATCATTAATTTCTGATTTTTGTATATTTTCAGGTTTGAGCAAACGCATTAACTTGTTATCCTATACTCAGACTAAAACATCTTCAAGTCTCACACCTAAAGCAAGAAAATATTATAAAATAGCTACCAACTTGAGAAAGACTGCGAGAAAGCTACATTTTTCTCGATTAAATTTTCACAGGAAAATAAACAAGATAGAGGAATTTTTGAACTCACCCAGTTTCTTGAAAGCTAAGCTTAACAAGCCTACTTATGCTTTTGTCGTGTCCCAATTAAGATGTCAAGAACAACACACAAAACCTTATTAAGGATCTTATAAATAGTTTCCCACCCTTCAATATCTGTCATCTTTTATCCTTAAATAAAAGTCTATGATTGTCTGATGAAATTTATACATAAATCAAAGGTACGTTTGTGAATGTGTGAACCAGACTTGTTACCTCTGTTTAACCCATATGTTGTTATTCCTATCTTTCCGTGGCCTTATTTTTGTTTGTGACATATTAAAAAGTCTTGAAGGGCCCCTAAGTAAGAAGCGTGTGACCCTGTTATATCCCTGTTGTATCATTAGGTTTTTCCGACTTTTCTCCCTTCTAGTATGTAGGCGTGAGTGAGATTAATTTTTTCTTTTTGTTTATATAAATTTTTCCTGATGCGACTGGCTGAATGACGTAATGACGTGAGTCCAAGCAAAAAAAACATCGTAAAGGTAGACGTTTTCCATTAGATAAAAAGATACTGTTTTTATCTTTCCTAAAACAAAGCCCCAAAGGATATAAGCTTTTCGTAGAATTTTTGCAGTGCCATCCGGAAAGACATTAACCAACCTCCTTCGTAAAGTGCCTTTCCATACAGGCATAAATAAACAAATCATGGATTCATTAAAATCCAAAGTAACCAAGATGAAAGAGAGTGACAAGTTTTGCAGCATTGTTTTTGACGAAATGACTATAGATCCCACATTGCAATATCATGGAGGCAAAGATTTAATTGAGGGTTTTCAAGACAATGGAGAGAGTACCAGAAGTTCTCGTTTAGCTGACAAGGTTATGGTTTTTATCGCATGTGGAATTTGTCGTAAATGGAAGCAGCCCATTTGCTATTACTTCAATGAAGGAGGCATGAAAACTGGAGATTTTAGTGAAAATAATCAAGGAAGTGGTTATAGCATGTCAAGATATAGGAATGGATGTAAAAAGCATTATATATGATCAAGGCTCATCTAATGTTGCAGCAATAAACAGATTGTATAATGAAACGCGAGAATTTTTCCTCCGCAGAGATGAGGAAAACAGATTGTTTGGGGTGCTCATTGGTGGAGAAGAAATAGTACCTCTTTATGATCCTCCGCATTTACTGAAATGCATTAGAAATGGTCTTTTTAAGTACAATATTCAATTCTGTTGGAGGAAAAAAGAAAAAGAAATTACCAAATGGCAACATATTGTCAAGCTTTTTGAAATTGAAGGAAATGAAGAGGATGCTTACAAGGTCTGCAAAAGCTGGACAATTGTCCATATTAAAAATACAAAAAAAATAAAAGTTTCTGTGGCTGCCCAAGTTTTTAGTAACACTGTTGCAGCTGTTCTTAAAAGAATGGCATTACATTCTATTCAGTCAGATGGCATTCCAAAAGAAGCTGAAAGCACTGCAGAATTTCTACTTTTTATGGATAAAGTGTTTGACAGTGTGAATGGAGCATCTTTATCCATAAGAAGTGGAAAGACATTAAGGTGTGCAGTCACAGAAAAATCAGGGCATAAACAGTTCTGGTCTGAGGCCATAAACGTTTTTAATAATATATCTTTTTTAAATAGTGAAAATAAAAGAATTAGGTCTCCTCCTACTATACCAAATTGGATTCACACATTGAAGGGCTTTTCATATTTATGGGGGAAATTGTCAAATGACGGTATACATTTTTTATGTCCAAGAAATTTGAACCAAGACCCCTTGGAAAAATTTTTTGGAAGAATTAGGAGTCATGGAGTTAGATCATCATCATCATTCATGAATTCATTCAAATCTTTAATCCTGAATAACTTCATGTCAAACCACACTAACTCTTTCAATTGTGAGTCAGATGAACTTGAATGTTTGGACGATCTGAAGGTGATTTTAACTTCCGAATCGCTCCCAATTGAAGGCAATATTCAATTTCCAGAAGTTTCAGTTCCAGAATTTAAACCGGAATATAGTAGTTTAATAAAGAAAGGAAAATTAACTTATGTTGCAGGATTTGTGGCAAAAAAAGTTTTAAAGAAAATTAAAGTTTGCTCTAGATGTAAATCAGAATTGGTAGGTAAGGACAGATCTGGACCTGAATATTTTGTGGTTGATGCAAGGGCCTACTCTCCAAATGCACTATTAGCTCCATCAACAAACTTTAATTTTCTTTTTCAAAAGTGCATTAATATTTTGAGCAGTGTATTGCCACAAATTTGCCATTATTCCAACATAAGTGCTGTTTTAAAATCAATATTAAGAAATGAATGTAAAAATCAAATTTTTACATGTGACATTCATGGTCTACAAGATTTGATCTTGGATTACGTTGTAAAATTCCATATGCTGGTGTGGATAAAAAATGTTAACTCCATTTTGAAAGGGAAACAGAATATTGGAGGACCCATTCAAAATTTATGCATCCAAAAAATTTGAAACTCATAAAAAATATCGTTTAAAATCAGGAACTTGAAAAATTTAAAAACTTAATAAGAACTTCCTTCCCCTCCTTATCCATTCCATTTATTTAAAGACATATAAATACATTTGTTCGTGACAGTTTTGAATGAAACATACTGTTTTTAAATAACTCCACTATAAGAGCTGTATTATTAAAAAATTATTATAAATTGACAATTGTTTCAATATATACATTTTATATATGTAAAATGTGGTGGAGTTATTAAGAAACAGTGTGCTTCAGTAAAAACTTTCATGTGTAGATTTCACAAAGTTAGGGTCGAAACAGTTAATGTAATTGTTTATACCTTTTTTACCTTCTCTAAGCACCTTATTATCGGCTGCTATAACTTTTGATTTATTGGAATAGTAAACTTTTGAAAAAATTATAATCAAAATATGTGCAATGACCCATGTATTTACATAGCTTTTGTCACTACTATACACTTTTCTCGACTCTTCAGATCGTATGCAACTCACAAATCTTTGTTTGTTCTCCTTTTGAAAAAATTGGTAATATATTTCCTCGAGTGAGTTTTTCTTTTTTATTGTATTTGTAATATTTTTTAATGGAATTTATGGTTTTTTAATATGTAATAAAATAGTAATTGTGTTCAAATTGTGTTTCATTGAAGTTGATTGGAATTGTCAAGTGAATTCGAATTTGGGTAAATTTGATTCGACAATATTCGAGGTCACTCGATAATATCATTCGACTTTCACCCAATTCATATTCAAGAAGAAAATAATTCGAATCTATAAATCTAAAGATCTACAACCAACTACTGCCAGTCTGCGAACTATTGTTTCTATCAAAGTTTGGATTGAACGAGTGGACAGTACGAAATTGGGCCATGATAAGTGATGATGGTATAAACCAGAATACATCTATTAGGAATAAAAATACGGACCATCACCGAAATGTGAGACAGGAAGAAAAAAAAGAGTTTGCTCATACTTTTCTAAATAGGCTACCCAAAATGCCATCCCATTACTGCCGATCTTCCACATCCAAAGAATATTTAGAACCAATAATTGAATCTAAATCTGAGTTTCATCAAATTTATCTTCAAACGTGCCAAAATGAAGGAAATGAAGCAATGGCTAGAAAGCAGTTTCTGGAAGTATTCAAAAGCAAGAACCTGGGACTTTTTCAACCGAAAAAAGACCAGTGCGACACTTGCATTGGATATAAACACAAGCAGGTTTCTGAGGAGGATTATACACAACATGTAAAGCGTAAAGATGAAAAGAGGGAGCAAAAAATTTCGGAAAAGAATAAAGCTCTTAGAGAAGAGCAGCTAACCTACACGATGGATTTGCAGGCTGTAAAGCTAGCCCCAATGTTAAAAGCCAGTGCACTGTATTACAAAATGAAATTATGTGTTCACAACTTTAAAGTCAAGGAAACATATTTGTATTCTGTGTATTAACACAGAATACAAATATGTTTTCTTGACTTTCGAGTCATGTGTACTCAGCTATAAAGTATTCACTCCACAACTTTACCCTGCACAACATTGCTACAAAGGATGTCACTTGCTATTTATGGAATGAAAGCGAAGGTGGTCTTGTAGCAGCAACTTTTGCCAGTTTTGTGATAGATTTTCTCTTGAAAGAACTAAAGAAATCTGACTAATAATACCGTAGTTCTCATCAGCGATAGCTGCACATATCAAAATAAAAACGGGAAATGCACTGCTCAAGCTTACTATGGAGAAGAAAGTCACAGTCACTCAACATTATCTAGAAAATGGGCATACACAAATGGAGGTAGATAGTGTACACAGCACTATTGAGGGCAAACTAAGAAAGAAAGAAATCTACCTTCCATCTGATTATATTAGAATCTGTAAATAAGCTAGACCAAAACAGCCTTACCAGGTTCACTACCTGGATCATACTTTCTTCAATGATTATTCAGCACTTCACTATGTCACCTCTGTTAGACCCGGAAAGAGCTCAGGGGATCACGTGGTTACAGATGTCTGCTCGTTTAAGTATTCACCAGAAGGCGAAATCTATTATAAACTTAATGTTAAGGATGAATGGCTTCGACTGCCACAACGCATGAAAAAGGGACCATTCGAACTACGACAGCTTTACCAAACAAAAATAAAAATATCCCGAGAAAAATTCAACCATTTGCAAGATTTGAAGAAAGTTATTCCAAGTGACTGTCATTCTTTTTATGACGAACTTCCACATTTTTAGATTTTATTATTTCTTAGTGAAGAGTTAATTTATTTTATTTCGTTTTTTTATTCAGGGATTTCTAATGTTTAATAATGTTAATTATTATTAAACATTACTCACAACCACCTATTGGCCCACTTTAGTGACCCATGACTAATAACAAAACCAGGTATCCGCCATTTAAAGCACAAATCATTTTAGAAATAGAAACACGTAATAGTTATTTATGTACCAAGACAGTAAAGTGATTCTTTATCGGACGAGTCTGAAATTATGAGACGAGCGAAGCGAGGCGAATAACAGCCGAGTCCGATAAAGACGTGGTGCATACAAAATGTTATCGCCAACTGCTCAGAATTCAGAATGTAAGAAACTGAGGTATATTTCATTGCATTTCATTATGACAAAGTAAACAGCAAATATAGAACAAATCTACTTATTATTTGTTATAGGTATTTAAATTGAAGGTACATCCTGAAGTATTAAAAAAGTTAATTCCTGAAGTCAAAGGAGTTCCAACAATAATTTGTTATAAATAAATCGCAAGAAAACTATTATCGAGCCGTAATAGGGAGAAGCGTGACAGATAATGATTTTCGAGTATAATGTCAAAGTCAAAATACTTTACCCGGGAAGGTAAACTGTTTGTTTACTTCCGGAAATCAATCTGATAATTGACGGCTTTACTGACGGTTGGCGATAAACGACATTTATTAATTTTTTTTGGAAATTGCTCATACAGTCTGGTCTAATAACACTAAAATAAAATAAAAACTTTCTCACTGTTGGGATGGCTCCCCTACCTCATTTAATTGAATTTGAGGAATATGAGACAGTTTTTTGTGTCTCCTGTAAAAAATGCCTTTTGTCGTTTACAAGGTTTGCGTAGCTCAACGACGTTATAATTTGTTAATGGAAATTATTAAGCTTGAACATGTTATTGTTCACGCTCTTTATTTTGTGTTTTTTACTGTTGATAAAATTCACATCAACAAATAAGAATTTGTTTTCCATTGGGAAATATTGCATCACATCACATTGCCCAGAAGTTCCAATTTATGCCTACTAAATCAAAAGAAGAAATTGGAAGAAGGTTCCCTTTTCAAAAATTCCGTCAATTTTCATATTAATTATTCAATTTTATGCTTTTTTTTTCGGAAAAGTAAATTTTAAATAACCACAACTTCTCTACATCCCCTTTTCATGATGGGTTTTCCACATTTTCAATAAAAATGTTCTTGCCATAATAGAACTCCCCCGCTTTAATTAATTTTTAAGAGATGAATTTCATTAAATTGAACATACTCTCTACTTCAATTTAAAAAGTTTTCATTATTTTTATATGTTTTAATATGTTTAAGGTTTTCTCATGAGAAAACATACATAGTTAGTAACTTTCTTTTTTCCTACTCTTAAGTTAGTTTGCGGTTTTTTCATTCCACAATTTTATTAAATATTTTCACTTTGTTAAAAAGTACTACTTGATGGACTAATGATAGTGATGTTCTTACCCTTCCAGTTGTGAAATTTCATACAGGTAACTTTTATAATTTGTTTTATTTAGAAACATTTAAAATATTAAAATATTTAAATTTCTCATGTTTGTCATTATAGTAGATATTCATTAATTTAGATTAATTTTCTCTATTAATTTTTAACTTGATTGTAAAATATTATTTGATCGCAACTTCGTTACATCAATTTTATTGTCTCTTTAGATCTTTACAATGAGGTACCATTTTCTATTTGTTATAGCCTGATGATGGTTATTGTTACCGAAACTAGTTGCAAGTTTTGAGTCCCAACGGACATTAAATATATTGTGGTTTGACTTTGAGTTTCATTGAACCCTTTATTTGGATTCTAACCACATTTGAGGTATGGATGAACTCTTAGAGTATACGTATGTTTTTTCACGAAAATGAATTTTTAATTAATTAGGTATGTATAGTAACTATTGTTGTCGTGAAAACCCCGAGTTTTAAGTTTATTGTTTATGTTACAGAAGAAGAAGCACGAAAATGTTGGAAAAATGTGAGGCAAGAATATGGAAAACAAATAAAGAAAATTCAGGGTCGGTCAGGAGATGGAGCAGAGAATGAAATAGTTTGCCAGTGGCCGTATTTTGAAAAATTACATTTCTAACGTGATCATTTCACGCCTCGTCACTCATCTACAAATTTAATAGATGAAACACAGGACACTGTGGAAAGCAATCCAGAAGATTCAAATCTAGAGGAATCTGATACTGACGCTGAACAATCTACCTCCACCTCAATAACAAATGTGCTGAGCCCTAGTTCCGAATTACAAGATAAGGTTGCAGCTACATCATCTTCAAGTCGTGCTAGGTTCAAAATACTCTGCTACCCAAACGGCCTATAAAAGGCGAATAACCCCACAAATAGAAATTGGGAGACAGCTAGTTGACATTGAAAAAGAAAAACTAGCCTTAAGGGCAAATAAAATGTCCCAGGATCCCAATGATGATGATATAGGGTTTTTCAATTCCCTTCTTCCTTATATGAAAAAATTGACGCCACGAGATAAATTAAAATTTCGAATGGAAATGCAGAACTCTTTATTTGAATTCCTGTATCCTTCAAAACAGCTGACGCTGACAGCTGTTCAGTACCTGCTGCCAGTGCTGCCACCCAGATAGAACATACCTCGCATCTTCAACCTGGTCCTTCTCGGTGTGAACCAGTTTGGAGTAATCAGACTTTCCTGCCGTATGAATCGAGGTATGAATTTCCCTCATCCATATCCACAAATCAGACTAAATAAACAGTAGACTAAATTAAATTAAATAACAATTTGAAATGTGAATTAAAATTAAAAGTTTAAAATGTGGTTAAGCTTACCTTATTGTCACTACTAGTTTTTCTTCAGCTAAAATCGGGTTTGTATGATAGTTGTTATAATTGCAATGTTCAATTTTCCTTTTTTATGTTGTCATAAATATACTGGAATGTATCTAGACCCATTTTGATGTAATCATGAAATCTGTCAGAATGGTCTCAAAGCTCTTTAAACAGGTGATGGTATTCCCCTAGATATTGCCTTTTCTGGTTTATCGGATGAGCACTAAACTCGCGATTTGAAGAATTATTACATATAATCCACCACTTTCCACCTGCAGATTTACCATCACTGTCTTCACTGCTGTTGCTTCTATACATAGTTAACTGTTTAATAATAAAACAGCAAATTTCCTCCAACTACGTGTGTCTTCTTTGAAACCTCAAAGAACACTGAAAGCCGAAAGCTTTGACTTTGACTGAAAGGAAAGCATCTTTGGCATGTTTTGCCCAGCATCGATGTAAACCTCGATCGCGACCGCGACCTCCACCGCGCTCATCCATGTATCTTCGGCATGTCCGTACCCTTAGAGATCACGTGAGCAATGCGTGATAATGTTTCAAGTACTCCGTTTCATGGATGGACAGAGTTTAGATTTCACGATGGATGAAATCAAGTTTTGGCAAAACATCAATAATTTAAAAAAATTAGATGGAAAATTAAATTTTCTTGAAATTTCAAAACTTGTTAATATTTTAATTGCCTTACCGCACAACAGTGCATGTGTCGAGAGGATTTTAGCACAATAAATTTGAACAAAACAATAGTCCGGAGAATAGATACCCTAGCAGGTATTCTTCATTTCACAATCCCCATTCCCCCTCCACTCAAATTTCAAATCTTGTAAAATTTTAGTCCAAGTACTTTTCGAAGCACCGTCTAAAAACTCTCCAGATTTCGACCTGGCAACGCTGAAACAGAGTTAGTATATATCATGCTATGCGCACTCGTATATAAAATTCCTGACCACATTCCATTCGTAGTGCGTGCTCCCTGGCTTGAGAGGGCGATGTGTCGATTCTAGCGGTGACTTCTCGACTTAGTTTAACTTTTCGAATAAAAGCAAGGGCAATATTTTATTTTGTCATTAATACTTTGTACTTTAGGTGTTTGTGTCTAATTGTCTCTGGTCTAAGTATTCAGCTATCACGAAATATTATTTATTTTTTCCAAATAATTTATTCAAAGAGCCTTTTATTATCTAGATTATTATCTAGTTTAAATTATTTAATCAATTTTTTTTTATTTACTTTATTCTAGTTTAGTTCAAATTATTTAGACAATTTTTTAAATTCACTTTATTATCTAGGGTAGTTTCGTTTTGTAGTTAGTAATCAATTTAAAAAAAAGAGTGTTTAATCCTGGTTTCAATCGTTGTAGGAGGACAATATTCATTTTTCAGGATGCCTGGAGCAACAGTGTGTTGTGTCTTTGGATGTGAAGGAAAAACATCACCAAAACATCGTTTTCCCAATCCAAATAAAGATTTTGCTAGATACAAAAAGTGGGTCGAGTTGTGTGGAAATGAAAAGCTTAGGAGTAAGGATCCAACTATGGTGTACCGTTCCGATCGAGTATGCCATAAACATTTTGAAAAAAAAATATTATGGAAGTAATAAACTTTTAATCAAAACATATTTGCCAACATTGAATTTACCTAGTCCATTAACAGGTGAGTGATAAAAAAAAGTGTATTCATAATATATCCCTTTATTTTATGACAATTCCTCACGTTATTGATAAATAATCTATCTACTGCAGTGATTGATGAAAATTTTCTTCCTGAAAGATTTCTGCCGACATACTTGATTCACAAAGAACACAGTTATCATAAAGGTTTGCAACTTTTAAATATTATAAAAGAAGCTACTGTAATCGTTCTACATACGAATAACTTGATAATAATAATAATAATAACTTGAATGTAATTTTAGTTTTTGGAAACACAACAAATATCTGTGTTCAAGACCTTAAGCTAAGGAAATTCATCGAAGAGATTTTGAACAAGCAGGACCTTCACATGCAGAAATGGTCACAGACAGTGGCGTAACTGCCTATGGGCTAGGCCCTCAAGCTCAGGGGGCCTTCGAATCGTTACCAGATGACAGGTTGCAACCCCACTTTAATCATGAAAACTCAGTTGAGAGAAATTCAAAAGTTATGCCTAGGGAATTCCCCTAAATTCTTTCTGTAGATTGGCAGTGTTGTCAATTTGACGGATAGTGATATGTGCGTTTTATTATTCATCGATGTGCGTTTTATTGTAAATTCGAAAGATTTTTTTTTTCGAGAAAGGTTAAAAAATTAATGATGTATCAGGAGTGAGTAAGCTAATGTCAATAAACTTTTTTGTACTGGTCAATATAGAATATAGTGGTTCAATTTTATTTGATTTTACCACTCATATTGATGTCCGTTAAGTCAATAACTCGTGTCAAATCTATAGATTTCGGCTAAACTAGCAACAGTGGCAACACTAAGGGTACGGACAGAAAGAAAGCGGGTTTGCTGCTCGCTGGTTATCGGCGCCGTCTTTCGGCTGTAGGCAGGTTAGCGCCCAAAAAGAAAGCGTAAACATGCTACTTGTTTTCGCAGATTATTTTAGTAACTAGTTGAAAGTGAAGCAAAAATGTCGTCCTCATACGATGAAGAAATTATATTGAACAATCCGTTTTTAAGATTGAGGAGACCGAAAACAGGCATTCATCCTATCAATCAGAACCGGACACAATTTGGAGAATATCACAAATTATTTAAAGAGTTACAAGGATATCCAGATCGTTTTTTTAGTTATATGCGAATGAATCTAGATACGTTTACCTACCTATTGAAGAAAATTGAACATAGGCTAATAAAAACATGGTGTAACTGGCATAAGCAACCTATTTTACCTGACTTGTAATAACTAATAATAATAATCAAAATTTTCGAAATTTCTTTACTTATTTTTTTTCTTAAAATATTATAAGTACCGTCAAATGGGGTTAAGTGAATCGGGGAGTGTAAAGTGAA
>CAJUYH010000458.1:0-66210 GCA_910591685.1 Galerucella tenella | reverse complement strand
GGCGAATGCATTGAATTGTCGGAATTAATACAAAATAATTCGACATTATTGAGTGCGGGAAATATTAGACGATCATTTGGAATGTCAGAGGCAGTGGGTGAATCACATTTATGGGATGACAGTGATAGCATTGGTCCCGACCCACCAATGGACAGTGGAATTGGTTCAGGATCGAGTGGCGGCGGTGGCGGTGGTAGCGGCAGTAGTGGTGGCGGTAATGGAAGCAACAGTAGTAATGGTGGTTGTTGTCGTTCGACATTAGATAATATCGCTGAATTAGGTGAAAGTGGCCAGCAGGATAATTTAGATTCACCGCCACGCACTCCATCGCGTAGCCCTGCAAGCCGGCGACTTGGTAAACCACCAGTCAATTCACATCTTCAACGTTCACCAAGCATTGCACCCGCTGGAATGAAAGCGAAAAAAACAATTCTACTGATAATGCGTGAAATGATACAAACAGAGAGAGATTATGTTAAATCATTGGAATATATTATTGAAAATTATATTCCAGAACTTGTGAGAGAGGACATTCCACAGGCGTTGAGAGGCCAGAGAAATGTAATTTTTGGTAATGTTGAAAAAATATATGAATTTCACAGTCAACATTTTTTACGTGAGTTGGAACAGTGCGAGCACAGTCCAATGATGGTTGGTCAATGTTTCTTGAGACATGTAAGTTGATATTTCTACTTTTTGTACGGTTGTTTGATAATGTTTAAGGTCACGGGTCTACGAATCAATTTACATTTGGTAAAGTTATTGTTTTTTTTTCTCTCTGTTTTCGTACGTAGGAAAACAAGTTTTATCTTTATGCATTGTATAATAAAAATAAACCAAATTCGGATTCATTAATGGCTGAATATGGGACGGCTTTTTTTAAAGCAAAACAACTTGAATTGGGTGATAAAATGGATTTGGCGAGTTATTTATTGAAACCTGTTCAACGTATGGGAAAATATGCACTTTTATTGCAACAATTAGTTAAAGCTGGTACAGATCTGTCAGATCAGTTGGCTGGAAAGAATGATGATAATAAACAAACAAAAGACGAGGAAACTGAGGAGGATGTTGACAGTGTTAAACCAATTGTTGAGGGCGAATCGGATCTAAGAGCTGCTGAACAAATGGTACGCTTTCAATTGAGACATGGAAATGATCTTTTGGCAATGGATTCATTGCGTGATTGCGATGTTAATGTGAAAGAACAAGGTAGATTGTTGCGACAGAATGAATTTTTAGTATGGCAGGGCAAGGGAAAGAAGTGCCTACGTCAAGTGTTTCTTTTTGAGGATTTAATTTTGTTCAGTAAGGCTAGGAGATTTCCTGATAGAAAGGTATAATGATAATTTTCTTATTTAATTTCGGATAATAATGTACGGTCATAATTAAACTGTTCACTTATTCATTGCAGAATCTAGATATTTATATTTATAAACACAGTATAAAAACAACGGATATTGGTATGACTGCTGTTATGGCGGATTCACCGACAAAATTTGAAATTTGGTTTCGTAAGAGAAAACCTGGTGATACTTATACTCTTCAATGCGCCAGTGAAGACATTAAAAAAGCATGGACTGAAGAATTGAGCAATTTGCTGTGGAAACAGGCGCTCCGTAACAGAGGTAATTTTTTTATTTTTTATTATTTAATCGTATGCATGCAATTGCATGAAATAATTGAATCATGCATTCATTTGTGTCGGTTTCTTTTTGTCTTTTGTAGAAGTGCGTCTAGCGGAAATGTCGAGTATGGGCATTGGAAATAAACCTTGTCTTGACATCAGACCGAGCGCAGATCAAATCAATGACAGATCCATAAGTGTCGCGCAACTCTCTAAAAGTAATAAATTTTCTAATTAATATTTTAATGGCTATTGTTATTTATTTATTTATTTTGTTCTCTTTTTCTTAGCTCCGAGGTTTAGAAATTCAATAGCAGTGTCAATATTTGATGATTCAAATCGTTGCAGTCGACGACCTCACAGTGTAATATCCGTTAGTTCATCTTCAAGTAGTGGCGGAAGTAGCGGCGGTCCACCGACAGCTTTGCATCTAGGATTGGAGGCGAGTCCACGTCTCCATCATCGTAGTACCACGCTAAATAGCCAATGTAGTGTTGGTGTGTAATTATTATTCAACTTAAATTTATCTAATTTAATAGAATAACTAATTTCTAATTAACGAGAAAATTTATATTATTTTATTGCTATTTACACATAGAAAGCGGAATAATTGCCGATATATCAATTGTATCTGATGACGGTGTCGATGGTGGTGAGAGAATTCATTGGAAATCAACATTAGAGAGTCCAACATCGTCACATCCACAAAATACATCGACACCATTGCAATCGCCAACGAGTTCTCACGCACCGCCAATGCCATCAGCATCAACTTCTTCCTCTTCCTCATCTACAGATGTTCATCTTACATCACCGTACGATCAAGATTTGTCAATAAATTTGTAAACTCCAATTTAAAGATATAAAATGAATTGAAAATGAGGAGCAAAACTAGTTAATGAGAAAAAGAAAGAGAACCAATTATAAAAAGTTTCTAAACATATTTCCAATTATTGTTAGAAAATGTCCGCGAAAAAAAAAAGCAAGTAGATATTATGACACTTCCACTCTAGACACATACAAACACTGGCCTGTAACTGCGAAAAGCCAAATATTTTTTTATTTCTCAATTAACATTATTGTTTGAATTTATTATAATAATTATAATTATTGTTATCTTTTTTTTCTTCAGGCAGGTGTGGATTGTTTTAGAATGGCTTGAATGAGTTAGCAGCTCAAATTTACAAAATAAATAATTAAATTGAATGAATACCAAGCCAATCTCAAGACTTCCATGCATGAGTTTATATACGGAATATATTTGGCTATTTGAAACGATCATTTACAATAAACTTAAATAATATTTCAAATTGTCATTTAAATTCCGGTTATAAATCAACAATGACTATGCAGCCTTTAAATTGCCACAATTTTCTGCCAAGATATTGCCAGTGATATCGTTTGGACAGTGATTGGCATATTATAACAACATTATATTTTGAGTTGCATAAATTTATTTGAACGAAAAAAATTATATCATAGTCTGCGAATTTTTTTTATTTTACTTTCGCAAAGTTATTGAAAAATGTCATGTAAAAAAACGCCGTTTGAATGGGAAAATCAAATGAAATAAGAAGGGAGAGTGAGTGAGAGAGAGAGAGAGAGGATGAAGTCGAGAATGAAAGCACAAATCATAGATTGGTACAAACGGCTGAGTCTCCCTAAACCCTCAAAAAAATAATCACCGAAATGTCTAGACAATTTATGTATTATCTATTTATATACATATACTTTTTGTTTTGTCTCTTGTATTACACTGTTTTATTGCAACGATTGGTCTTTAATTCATTTCATTTTGTTTTTCAGGAACAGGGACATTCTGCCATAACAATTGTACCTTTTTATATATTTGTAACAGTCCAGTCATACAATATTACTCTCTTAGATATTTATTAATATATTTTTTAAGTAAAAAATATATATGTACATGGACAAAATGCGAGTTATAGTCCCCACTCTTATAATATCAAAGTACTTAAAATTAACAATCATTCAATCTGTATATATTATTATAATTAATAACGATTATTTCAGTATTGTAATTGCATCTAACACCGATGTATTTTATTACTTATATCAAATATATTATATTGGGTGCCTTTTGTAGCGAAATTCATTGTTTGCTTTTTATTTTCTTTTTTTGTTAAGTTTATTTGACGTTAGGAAATAAATTTTATTGAAGCAACTCCATTATCTTCATTAACAACACGAGTTTTTTTTGATGTAGAGAAAATTACAGGAATATTAGAAAGTACACAATAATAAATACTTTTAGTATTTTAAATTTGATTAATCACGTTATGATAGCAGCCCATTCTTCTAAAGAAAAAATGCTCTCGTGGTCACTAGCGCTCATAGCGACAAAATATACAAACTATTTACAGTGAAATAGGTTAATAGTAATTTTATATACATTACCGATTTATGAGATGAAAATCAAAATTATTTTAATATTATGTTAAATATTGTTTCACTATGAAATAAAACTTCGTTCACTACACTTGTAATGGTACAACATTTCACTGGTGGTGTTGGGTCTGTGAAGTTAGTGTTGTAATTTCAATTCCAGGTTGGTAACACTTGTTCTAACTTGTATTATAATTGGTCAACATATCGTTGTGAAGTTGTCTGTGCGTTCAATAAATCCAAATATTTTTGAGAAAATAAAATAAACGAAATATTTGAGCGGGAACATGGCAGTTATTCGCGGTCCTTCAGCTTCAACGATAAGACTCACTCGTGTGAAAAAAAATTGTCAGTGAATGTTGAATATTATTTCACTACTGAAATTACATATTGGATAGAGAAAATCACGGTTACTTATTAGCTCACATTCAAGTGCACCTCAACGCGTTTGATTTAGTTGTCATTCTTTTTTCAATCAGGGTGAAACTAACCGCCACAACGTTGAACGTCAATAGTAGCGTGTTGGAAATCACTGAAAAACATGGCCGAGATGGCGACAACGATGGAAAATTGCGATGAAGAAAATTCAGTAACAATGCTTGATGTGTTACAAGAGGAAAATCAACGAGAGGAAGATGCCAATGCTGTTCTCGGAGCGTCTGACGATAAAAATTGTACTTATATAAAGGTAAAATCATATTCCAACAGCATCACTCATCCCTTCACTTCCTATCTCTCTTTCACATGCACACACATATAAATCTATATGCATACATACATTCATTGTCTGACAGTGTATCAACTATAATCATTAATTGAATTTGATTTTACAGGGTTATATGAGACAAGCGCTGTACGCTTGCAAAACTTGTTGCACAAATGAAAAGGATCGAGCTGGTGTTTGTCTTGCTTGCAGCTTCCATTGTCATGAAGGCCATGAACTTGTTGAATTATACACAAAAAGGAATTTCCGATGCGACTGTGGTAATTCAAAATTTGGCGAGAAAAAATGTACACTCGATGCTGTAAGTATATAATTAACTCAATGGAAATATTTCGAAAATACTTAGTGGGCCAAGTTGATAATGATATTTAATCGTAACAGTCGAAAGCTTCAATTAATGAAGAAAATAAATACAATCAAAACTTTGATGGTGTTTATTGCACGTGTGCCAGACCATATCCTGATCCTGAGGACACAACTGGCGATGAAATGTTGCAATGTGTCATCTGTGAGGATTGGTATCATTCCAAGCATTTAAATTGCAATAACGGTATACCCGATGACAATTCTTATGAGGAGGTTATTTGTTCTGATTGCATGAAACAACACGAATTCCTTTGGCGTTATGCGCCACAATATTCGGTTAATAAAAATATGAAAAAGCATTTATCATCGGCAAATAATAACGATGATAAGGTGGTGGATGTTGTTGGTCAACCGTTGAGTTGCACAATGCCACCAAAAAATTCTGTGAAAATTTCCAGTTCGTGCTTTTGGTCAGAGGGTTGGCGATCGAGTTTGTGTACTTGTGATGATTGCAAGAAAATTTATAAAACCCAAGGTATTCAATTTCTTCTCGATCCAACTGATAGCGTTCAGGCATATGAGGAAGCTGGTAAATCAGCACGTTGCGAATCTCAATATGAAAAGGGAATGAAGGCATTGGCATCACTCGGCCATGTTGAACAAGTCAATGCCATTGAGGAGTACAATAATATGAAGGAACATTTAAAGAAATACTTACAGAAATTCGCGGAAAATAAGAAAGTCGTGCGCGAGGAGGATATTAAAGAATTTTTTTCAGAAATGCAATCAAACAAAAAACCCAAACTCGTAATACCAACATTCTGTCGTTAATTGTAATATTGATGATATTTTTTTAGACGCCCATTTATTATTATTATATTATTCTGTTTTTCATCCCTAATTAATTAAAAAATTGTAATAAACATACACGAATCATCATAACTATATATAATTGTAAAAAATATAAGTATATTGGTAAGAGTATACGATACATTGAATGAATATTGAAATAGGAATGTGCATGTAATAAAATTATATTTATTAATTGGAACGAAATAATGGAAATGCATTGGCACTTCATTTACAATTTTACAAAATACATTTTTGCCAGAGGAAAATAAAAACAACACAAATTACAAATGTTCATTGTGATTCGGTTCGTATTGGAAGAACGACAATAGGATCATTGCAACTTGGTTTGTCTGTATAAATGGACCATGTTCTTTTTACACAATCAAAGATTCCCGTTGCAATAGTTTTCACATAATCATCCGGTCCAAATTCTTGATAAACACGATATTCATTATCTGTTTGATCACTCAATATATCTAATATCTCACGACGGCTTGTGGGCTGTGGATGTTTATAAATAGCTGCCATTCTATGAATGCTACTGGGAATTATTGGCCCGTCGACCTCGGTTACATTAAGCCGTAGATATCTGGAATGCATTTAATTAATAAACAATTTTTATGTTATTGCACGTTAAAGCAGTTCATGATTGAATCATATGACTTGTCAATATAGTGGAAAAATATATCATTACTTGTTGCAATGGCTAATGTTTTCACCGGGGCTGGCGGTAAGAATGCTGAGTTGTGACTCATCTGAGCCCACCTCGACTGGACCAATTTCAGCATTATGAAACATGCGGTCGCCATGTTGATCAAGAAACGTCATATTAACTGAAAAACCTTCAGCTGCACCGTAGCCCTTATTTCTCAATGTTTGTTGGGCCTGCACAAAATTACTGACACCAAGGAGTGCACGTGTCAAGAAATATCGAGCTGCGGAAAATGAAAAACAAAAAATGAATATTATTATGAAACATAATTATGAAGTCATATATGCTAAATTGAAATTGTACAAATAGAGAAAGTGTCGCTTAATCATACGTGTTTTTCCGGATCTCAAGGTTTTGGCACTCAATGTATTGATGCTAAATACTAGCCCGTGATAATTATAACCCATAGTATATCCGGGCAGAAATCCAGCGTAGGATAATGATGTAAATTTTTCTTCCCTAAATCCTTCTTCGATCACGTGCGCACTCACAAGATACCAATTATTCAATGTCTCGCTCAACGCGTCTTCATTGTGTCCAAGTATTTCCTACAAGTCATATAAAAACAAGATAAAAAAAACAACAATATATAAATAAAAAAGAAAATACAATTAAAATAATTATAATTTTCTTATTTGTGTTAAGTGATAATTATACATCTAATAATACAACGATGGAACAAACCTGTCCAGGATAATTGCAAATAACTGACGAGCATCCAACCGGTTGTTTTGTACTGGCACTCCTGCCGTCAACAACATTTGGTACAATGTCATCTAGATGGAGGAGAAACAGCTGCGAAAAAAAAAGTAACAGCATTGTTTTTGAATTCAAATCATTAATTTCGATCGTAATGCGCGAGTGCCAGGGTCGCGGTATAAATTTCAATAATAAATTAGACACGGTATAAAACCTCATAATGTCCATAACAGAAATTTATGATTGATGGCGGTTTGTAGTATCTTTGTTTACAATATGTACATATATGTATATATATATATATATATATATATATATATACATATATATAATATATTTATTGTTCGTATGTCATTGTGATGTATATATTACGAAATAATATAGATAGAAACTGAGTGTGTTCATATTCATTTGAAATCACATAAATGTAAATTAGCAATTATATTTTTGTACTATATGCAATCGGTGAAATAATTGATTGTCATGTATATGATGATGCCAATAATTGTGGTGATGGTGGTCATTGTAAATTTAATTATGTAAGACCTTGTAGAATGGCACGTTTGCACCATCTGCTGTTCCCTCAATTTCCCTCACATATTGCGGAAATTGTATTTTAACACATGACAAAGTTTCCTCGTAAACTTGTCTACCTTCCTTTGTATTATAAGCTCCAATATATGTTTCGTTTAATGGTTTATAACAATCTAAGAAGTCTTGGATCATTTTTGCAAATGTTCGACCCTGTAACAAAAAAGGAAAACAATAATTTTTTTCGCTTGATAATGAACGATTGACAGTTGAATAGAATACATTGTATATGTACTTTTTTTTTTATTTACACCGGAATAAATAACGTATGTCAGTGTGTCTGTCACGATTAGTTTCTAGGTTTACATTAGTCACATAGATAAATCTGTAAGAAGTTGCAACACAAATGTCCCCATAATAATAATAATAATAATAATAATAATATTAATGTTATCTTGATTGTATTCCTCATGGGAGATTCGAGAGTGTCAGTATATGTAACGCGTGATTTACACCTGGACTTGCGTGTGCAAAACTACTACACCACAGATAATAGGATTGCGCCATTTCTTGAACACGATTTAATGATTATGCAATTATTCGATACGATCCATGACGAGCATTTTAATTCTATATCAGGTATTTATAGATTGATGAGGATTAATATTGGGTGTCAAAGTTTACATCATGGAAATAAAAAAATGGAATCTTGAATTGCATGACATTATATTATTCAAATTTCTCAGATGAAAATTAATAATTTAGATGAATCATATAGATTTTGGATACAAGGTAATAATAATCATAAAGCGCAGGTAGAGGAATTCAGTAAAGTTTGTTTCATTCGCGTAAATGAATTCAAATGGCTATTATGTAAAAACCTTGAGTTTTCATTAATTGTAATTATACACAATTATATTCGGTTTGTTTTGATCAATTTTTTTTCTACTACAAAATAACTGGCGTTATCGCGATTGTCAGTTCTTACTTATATTGGATGAGAAAATTCGCAGTCGTTATGAACATTTTTAAGAATATATTTCCTCTTGTTTAAGTATATTTAATATTGATTGATGAAAAATGTTTTTTATCAAACAAAAATACTTACGATATCATAACCGATTTCATAATGAGTTCCACGTGTATGAATGATTGGAACGGCATTTCGTCTTTTGGTATCAATTGTCACTCCATTTTCATCACAATCACCAGAAGACATTCGTACAAAAGCCATGTTTTTTTATATTTTCTAATAGTTATTCAGCTGTAGTGAGAGTAGTTGGAATTGAAATTTCTTAGAGAAGTCTCACACAATGGTAATTACCAAGTTAATATATTCTTGTAGACGGATATTTATCGTAACAAATTTATCTAAACGAAAACAAAACGATAAAAAAGTTGACAAACTGACGATTGAGTCTATGGGTGAACAATGACCGATAACACCACCGCACCTTAAGCTGTATGATAATAATGATTTATGTGAATATTCTGCTAATATCCAATTGTATAAATAAGGATCCAAAAGTAAAATTTGCAAAAAAAAAAAAAAGATTAAAATAAAGATAAAATATAATAGAATAAAATAGAGTAATATAAATAGAGCAACTGTTTCGATTATTGCTTAACGAATATTTAAATAATGAACAAATAAATGGTGAATTGAACTTGAGAAAAATTTAAAATTCAATTCGTCTAATAACAACCGATGCTAATGCACAACTGAGAACCGAAAGCAATGTTCTGTCAACTATGTGTATATGACGTGAATGTACTAAGGACACTAATCTGCCTTAGTGTCTTATTAACTTACTCCCCGTACAACGACAATACCGTGTTCGTATTGGTTTCTTTTCATCGATATACACCGATGATTTTGCTATAAGAGTTTCCAGATTCAACTTTGCATTAATAAGCTATAGATACTACTAATAATAATGATGACCTTGACTGGAGATTCACAAGTCGGACTGTGCTATTACTGCTGCTGTTGTGTGAATTATAATTAGTTATAAAGCACAATCGCGTAGATAAATTCTATTACTAAAACATTAAATATTAATCATCATATCGTATTATGTTAATTGTATAGAAATTATATTTATGCAATGTATGTATTTTTGCGGACTCCGTTATCAAAGTGAGTCACTGAATAGTTAGAATCGTTATCATTTTCTAGAGCCACAAGTGCATTAGATAAACACACAAATTTGAAATCTGAACGAACTGATAGTACATACATCATAGCTTGATTATGTAGGTTAAAACAAATATGGTTTTATACAAATATACGATCACACTACTACTGTCTGACTATATAATCTTTATCATCACTATCTGCATTCATTTATTCATGTAATATAGTCAACGTTCATTACAAATAAATGCATTAATTTGTTCAAAGTATGATTGAAGAAAAAAAAATTCACAATTAACATTGTATAATGCAAATATTTTTTTTTTTCAATCCACGTGTATCTACACATTGTAAATGAGATTTAATGGCAGTACAAAATATTGATTCACCTGATTAATAATCATTCCGAGACTTTAAATCGTATATGGTCATTAAATAGAGTGGAAAATTTAATGAAGAAAAAATCTTATACATATGTATGTATATGCATAGTTGATTTTGCAATGTAATGATCAACTTGGTGATTTCGTTTCATTGATACATGATTCACGATTGAATTTATATATACAATAAAACCTCATAAAAATCTTCCAATCGTATATTTATTTTCATATGTGTAGTGTTTTTTTCCACAATATATAAACGCTTTGGATATAATTATGTGAGTTCGATTGAATTGATCATATTCTACAGATGATTGCAGAGGTCGTTAACAGGACATAATGTATATCGATGCTGGCGTGTAAGTAAGATTTATATGGCACACCTGCACGTACCCATTTTTGTTGTGGCATTGGCACAAATTTTTCTTATATCACATAATAATTTATATGTATATAAAATTGGAGAGTATAAAAAATTTTTATTTCATAGTTACTCATTGTTGAATGCCAAATAAACGTGACTAATTAACATTTAAATTGATAATAATGTGATGATGAATGATTTATTACATTGATATTTTCCAAAAGTCTGTCATTCAAACCATAAAAATAATGGCTTGAAGAGAAATTTAATTACGTGAGAAGTTAAACGAATTATGTGAATATTTATATGGCTTCATGAAGTCAAATAGTATTTCAAGCTCCTTATTCTATTTTTACTATTAACCTTGATTTATTGATTAGCGTAATAGTGTGTGGTTCACTCATGAAAATAATTTGTACAATCACATTTACAAATAATGTGGAATTAAATGTATGTATATAATTAAATAATTCAGTAAAAACGAGGAAGATGCATCATATTGAAGATTTATTAACAAACTTTTTTAAATTAATATATCAATAATAATAATATTTAGCAATTGTAATTTTTTATCTACATATTAATTTCCCTGTGACTTATGCAAAAATAGAGAGAAAAATATTTATTGAGCTTAACTTTTGCAGCTAACTTTTGCATTTAATTCTCATAAATCATTCTTTGGAGTTTTTCGTGACGACGACGAATAACGCCAACATCCAATCACTCCGTCCCACTGGAATATACAATAAGTAATGAAAAAGAAATGAAAGTGCCATGAATTGAATTGCACGAATAAAAATTGAACAAAAAAAAACGAAAATGAAACATTTTCAATTGTCAAATTCTTACCGACGCCGATATTATTTCTTGATGATACGGATGCCAACTGACATCTCGTACACAGCCTTCATGTCCATCCAAAGTTTCAACAATTTTCCCCGTTAACAGATCATAAACTGGAAAATAAGTATACATAGATAAAAAAAATTCATTCAAGTTAAATAAACGTTTGTGAAGTGCATTGATAAAAACAATAAATTAACATACTGATAATTCTTCCTTTTCCACATCCTGTGTAAACGTATCTCTGTCCAGTAGTTGCCACTGGCGAAAAATGACAACGAATAAGTGTCTGCACGACCATGTGTCCTCTGTACGTCATTACACTTGTGTCGCCTTCTAGCAGCGTTGTCGATGTGTAAACTGTGAAAGTGATTCGTAAAATGATCAAATAAAATCGTTAAAACGGCAAAAAGTTCCTTTTACCATATTGTTACTATTGCAAATTAATATTTGCAAAATTAATTACGTTGTTTAGGTACAGGCGTCTCCCATCTATAATCCCAGTCTTGATTTGCCACAGCTCTACGTGTATTCATTTCCGCGTCATGATTTGAAAATGCACGAATATCCCACAATTTAATTGACTGATCTTTACTATTAGTTAAAAGATAACGACCATCCCCACGTGAATCTACATATGTTATTCCATCCATATGTCCAGCTAAAACGCCAACTTCACGTGGATTCGCTTCATTTAATGTTCGTCTATCCCACACTTTACATATCCCATCATCACCGCCGCTATACAAAATTTGTGATGTATTGTCAGCGAATGCAACTGAATTAACATCGTCCGCGTGTCCTTTAATCTGCAATACAACAATTTATTTTTTAGTTATTCATAAATACTCAAAACACTTATCTAATGATTACTATTTTTCTTTGTAAGATTAAGTGAAAGATTAACTTTATTTGCAGACTGATGAGTTTCACGATCGTAAATATACAAACATCCATCATTAGCAGCGCCAAGAATTTCTCTGCTATCGCTGGAGAAAACGAGTGAAAATATACAAAATGTACCCATGTTTGACACTGGCAATGTAAGCGATTCTTGTACACTCGAATCACCATTAATTGGACAGACCGACACTGCAAATAACTTTAATAACTTTTGCTTTCATTTTTTTATCATGTTATTCTTTAATTGAATTATTTTACTGTATGCAGATATCAATATACGAATTTGTGCATTTATATTTGAAAGAGTTTTATCACTCACGCGCTTGTGACCAACTAGAATATGCAATATATTTTCCATCAGGACTAAATGCAGTGTCTAGTATACTCCATGAAACATTTTGTGCTTCGATTGTTTTCATTGAATGGAATTCTCCGTTTTCCGTATTATACAAATGCACAAGATTATCTTTGATGAAATCAAACAGAATAATGAAACAAAATCAGTGAATATTAATTGATGAAAAACAAATAATTTCTGTTACTCTTTACCTTGACTTGCAGTAACCAATAATTTACCATCGACTGAATATGTTGCACAAAATGCTCTGCTATTATAGTGGGCAACTCTTGTCATATTATTGGGCAAATATAGATTGCCAATTTTACATTTTTCACTATAACTAAATGCCGAGCCCAATTCACGTCGTTGAATCATACTAGTAACTGATTTATTTTTGTCATTGTCATGATCAACATATCCACACGCACGTTTTGTCATTGCACTTATTTCATTTTCCTACACATTTAAAAAAATATATTCATTTGTTTATAGTGTAAATAAAATTAGACATTATACATACACTTATATAATATCAATTATTTATTAATATTTTTCATAACTAACTTCGAGTTTAGATTTATTTAATGGATCCGCAGCAATTCTTGGCTGTGACATAGAAGGAAAGGATTCATCGCTACTACTATCATTCAATTCTAATGGATCGTCCCGACGATCCAATCCACCTCTGTAAAACATAAAATTATACATGAAATATACTATCAATTATTTTTAATAATTATACAAAAATATCCGACATATTTTATCATAAGAATATTCTAATTTACCGTTGTATATACTGTAATACTCGTAAAATGTTTGTAGATAGTGGTCTACTTGTAAAATCCATGTTCACACTCATGCTATATATCAAAACAATTCGTTAGTTAAATTAAATTACGTCGTATTAAATGGAAAATTTAATCATCTAAAATTTCTCCACACCGTTGTGTAATAGATGCAATGTCACACGTGATTCAACACTAACCAAACACTTATTGATACATAAACAATATTTCTGCAGACATTGCATGAGAAACAAGAATAAAAATATAGTTAAGATAATAAAGATAAATTGCGATAGTGAATGAAAAAAATAAGGAATAATATATGACGTTCGAGCAACACGCAAATAAGTATATGATACGTATATAGTTTTGTTGGGATATAATACTAAAGTTTTTGATAATAAACAAATTTCCTAGATGTGTACATAGATATATGACACTACCGCATTAATACACAGCTGACGATAAAGTATACACCGCACCTGTGGCTCCTCACAGCTACTCAGTCAGATTGTCTGTTTTATTGACCGAGCAGAATACATCTTATTTTATTATTTTTTTTTATACGTCCGATCATTTCTCCTTTTTCCACTGTCGTTCAGTAATCATCTTCTTCTTTTCTTTCGTTATTACAATAAATTCAATATGTTATCAATCATTCTTTCACCACTTATACGTATGTACAATGATAGATTTGACTAGTATCGTGAAAAAAAAAAAATACATAACCTCTTATCATATGTTTGCAACTATTAACATTATCGATAATTTCTGAGTAGTATAAATTTAAGTACATTTTGGTTAATAATATTTTGGAAAATTGTCATTTTATTCGTCACTGTTTCTTAACTTTTCAATTGGATTGATAAATTCAGTAATGATAACCTTGCTCTCATTAAATATATGAATAATATATTCGTTTATATATTGATATGCATATAAAATATATTTGAAGAATATCAGTTTAGAATAGAATATATACCCAATCAGATTTAGATGAGGGTGAAGGCCATACTCCTGGATGTTCATACGCGATAGAGAGGTCGAAGAGAGAACCAAAACGGGTAAATCAACCAGAATGTCCCTCATGGCTTTCTCATACTCTCTCTTGCACTCCCTCCAACAACAGGCCACCCTCATACGGCCATGTCATATATTCAATATTATATATATATATATATATATATATATACATAGACTAGTCGATCGCTGCTACCCTCATTTTTGCACAACCTTGGCCCGAATCCTCCATCCCAACATGAGAGAGCAGAGACAGCTGAGCTGTTATACATACATATACCGCGTGCGTAACCTGCTTCCTCATATTATAGATATATATATATACCTTCAAAATCGACCATCCAAGATCAAAGTTGCAACATCTAAAAATGAACCGAAAAAAAATAAATAAATAAAAAAAAACGAAGGAAAACATGAAAATAAAAAACCATAATATTAAGAAAAGTAGAGGTAATAATTTATAGCCACAATTTTTTCACATTGCAATAATCCATTTTTTTTTATTATACCCATTAAAATTATATCCTTCCTCTTTTCACTCTCTTCCCACTCACTATCATTTAGATTAATTTTCCAAGACGTCATGGATATATATATATATAGATATAAATGCGCTGTGATGCACATGCAATAGTTCAACAAGACGGAAGCAATAAAGGAAATTATTTATATATATCTATATGAAAATCCAATGATGAATAAGTTTTAAACTGTTTCATTATATGCATTAAATTCATGTAAACACCGATATAAATAACATATATAATATTTGCCTGCAATGTGCCTTCAAATGCTCTTGCTAGTGTGTCAAGGTTAACGTGAACCTTGACCGAAATAATTAACGAGGAATTAGGAAAATGAGGTGGGACAAGTGAGCAAGTGCGAGTGAGTGAAAAAGCATTTGGTTGGAGTGGGAGTCGAGTGTACGATGAAGAAGATATTGATGCAGACCTCGAATTTACTCTGTGGCTTGACAGCAGCCATAAGACAAAGAGGATGAGTGAGAGATAAGAGGGTGAAAGGCAGTGGAATAGAATGAGACCGAGTGATGAAATAATATTGGCGGGCAAGGGCGTGTGGAAGAGAAAGGGTGTGCATAGAACCCCTAGCCAAAGCTACCTGCAGCCCAGACCTATAATATCCAGGCAGGCAGCATATAGAAGGTAGGCAGGCCTATACCCTGGCCAAAGCTTGCGCCTGCGTTCTTGCGGTAGCGCGGGCAAAACGGCAGCTAGAAGGAGAATATATGTACAAGGTAGTGGGGAACAAGGTAGAGATATGGCGAGTGAGAGAGATAGTAAACTCCTCCTGTTATCCTGTAAACAGGATTCAACTTCCCTTTCGACACAATCGTTTCGTGTGCTATCATCGTCGACGTTGTCGTGGATTGTCGCTGTCGTTTGCGTGGTCGTTCGCATTATTTTCATACTCTTGCTCAACGTTCACATTCACGCAAATATTGTTTTTTTTTTTTTTCCTTTCGCTATTTTCATGTATTGGATGAAAACTTATGCATATTGATATATAATATATATTTATATATATATGTATATATATTATATATCTATGTGTATACAGATATATATATTTGGTTTGACAGCAGTAACTACTGCAAAACGTTTAATCACGTCAGTTGATCACCGGCCTTCATCGTTGTCGCGTCGTGTGCAAATTTCTTCACGTTGTTGTTGTTAATTCAAACAGACTATTGTCAATATTTTATTCACTTTTTCATTTGCAATATACCTACATGACGAGAAATATTGATAAATTGATAAATATGTATAATTTATTCTATTCATTTTAATGTTTGAGAGAAATAATGTAATGAGAAGGTGAAATTTTGCGAGAATGCAGACAGAATTAAATTGAAAAGTATCCAGCAACAGGTGAGCGATTATTTTTTTATATGTATATTCCAGAACTATAATATATTTTAATTTCATTATTACTGTTATTATATACATGTATATATTTTTTTTATTTCAACCCCTTTTATTTGCAACTTGTTACGTTCAATCGCTATTTTGCCACGTTGTCTCCTCTCTAAAAGTATTGTGACAAATTTTTTTTTATGGTCCTATTCCATGTGGGTTACACGGCCACATAGAAACACACACTCGCATAGGGATAGAAATATATGTATGTATATACTTGAAGGATCGGCAATGGTATGGGCTCGAAGGATTAGGATTTTCGTAGACTCGCACCCTCGTGCCCACAAATATAATACGTAGACTATGTTGGCTATATACAGGGTTATACTCCCTTCGACTCAATATCCCGACGGGTTTCTTATCGCTATTACCTCGTTTCTTTTTTTTTTCTTCTTCTCTCTCTCTCACTATGTCTCTTATTTTTTTTATCCAATCCCCAAATGTTCAATCTTCTATTTCCTCTACAACACCGATATTGATGGGAGGTTTAATTTCGTATACAACGCTATTAAATACAAATTGAATTATATATATTTAATATTCAAGATCATGTGAACTTTTCCAGTTTTTGATGAAGAGAGGTAGAAAAATAAATCAAAGTGTATTGACAGATAAAATAGATTGTTAGCCTTAATGCCAGTAAATTGAATTGAACGCGATGGTTTTTACTGTTGCGAAATTTCAAATGTTGTAATATAAAAATGTACCGATGGAGAATGAACGATGAGAGTTAAGAGGAAAGTGTAGTGAGATACACGACAAATGATTAATCTCAAAAGCATTTCACCCTCTCATTTAATCAACGTCGTTAAACAAATTTATAATTTCGCAAACCCATTACCACGATCTCCTAACCATAATCTACTTTTATATTTGAAAAAAAAAAAAAAGAGAAGAAAGATATATATAAATTGTAAATTTTTTTCGCTATCAATTAATAATTATGCACGTGACCTGTGTAGATTGGTTGGTTGTAAAAGCAATTATAAATTTATATCAAAATGAAGAAATGAATAAATAAATATATAAATAACTCCTGTGAGAGAACCAATTTCTCATTCGTGCCCTATTATATCTTTCACCCCCCAGCTCGACATTTTCTCGGTGCGAGATAACACCCTTATACATAAATATAAACATACAAATAAAATACGTACATACAATTTGATATTACTTCTCTCGTATCCATTTGCATATTTCATTGTATGTATATATATATAAATATATATACGTATGCACTCAACGTGAATAACAAACTACGAATGAGTGCAAGAAGCCCGGAAAAAGGAAGGAAGGAAGGAAGGACGGAAGGAATTGGGGACACTCCAATTCCTCAAGTAACTGATAGACACAGTGAAATAGAATGTTGAGCACTAGAAGTGAAAATGAAAAATGGGAATGAAAATTTCATGAGGGAAAATGCTTCGTCCATTCATCGACAAAAAAAAACTCAGGAAAAAAATACCGTGAGAGAATAATAATAAAATCATGAAGTCTATGGGAGAATATTTTTCTAGTAGTAGTTGGAAAAATGTCGTAACAATTTGAAAACATTTTTGTCTACTCATTTTTTTTTCTTCACCCTTGCTGTGTACATACAATGATCAGTATACATTGAAGAAAGATAATATACCACCATAATTTGCTCTTCTATTTTTTTCCATTATGTATAACAATCATTATTCTTCACTAGACATCAACATTACACGTATTTTATACTTTAACATACCGAGTAAAGTGCGAAATTCTGTTCGTTTTTTAATAAAACTAAATGATGTCATACCCAAAAATATTATATGTATTTATGTCTATGTTAACTGTCTCTCAAACGCATTTAATATTAATTTAGATGGCCATTTACACCGAACAATGTCTCAATTCAACTCCCTCGTAGTTGTTTTAATACTGACATATATACCTCTGCATATATTTATATATGTATATGAATATTTCCCAACATATACGTAGATATACCATGAATATTCTCACCGATTCTCCACGGAGTGCCTGTACATATACCCATATCCATGGCAGTAATTGCACGAGGCTACCCAAGCAAGCAAGCAAGCAAGCAAGACGAATGCTACTCCATTATCCAACACTTCCCGCACTTCACCCTTATCTCACTCGTTCTATCTTGACTATATAAGTTTTACTATACATTAATGCGTAGGAGGAAGCATACGAGAGGAAGATAAAATAAAAGCAGAAAAATAATAGCAAAATAGCAAGTATAAAAGAGTAAGTTATTCTGAAGAAAAATTGTTCCTTGACAAACTTTTGCTCGTTTCATATACACAACTTGGAAGTAGAAAAGTTCGCTCCACTCTCTGTGCCCTTGATAAACTTACTAGATGCCGTACGTGAATAACGAATATAAAGTAAGTTTGAAAATACGAGAGGTAGAGAGTGATAGTAACAAATAAAGCAAAAATAAAAGGAAAATGAATATACTTGGTTTATTTTGACGAGTTGAAACAGACGGTACTTATCAAGTGGTCGAGTTAATTATCACGTTTTTTTTCTTCTCTATTGCGCCATTCAAACAAAAACGTTTTTGTTCCATTCTCTCTTTCTCTTTGTAATTGAATTCATTTGTCTATACTGGTGTAGGTACTGTATACTACCCTTTTATTCCATTACACACAAACTTACAGTTCCATTTCACTCTGTCATTTCGTTCACATAGTCATTATTTCTTCTTTTTTTTTTCATTTTTTACTGTTTGAATGAACTTCGTCACTGCAACGTAAATTGATGAAATATTTTTCTACTATTTTTTGACGATTTGATCTGGAACTTTTTCATAATGGATTATATAGTATATCAGCTGTTTTACTCGATTGAAATAATGGTCTGAAGAAACGATAATTTAAAGTTACCTGCAAAAGTTCACTAATTGAGAAACCCAATAGTTCCTCCAACATTATGTAGCGGTGTTTGTGCGCGTGTTTAGTGATATATAAAACTTTTTCCACTTCCTCCTTAACGTCCACCAAGTCATTCCCGCTAGCATTTATGTCCTCACTTCCACATTGTCCAACATCTATTCGACCTATAGTTGAAAATTACACGTTTATATATATATTTACGAGAAATACAAAATCACAACTTGGAACAATGTCGTTTTAAACTTGATAAAGAACAAACTATTCACTCACTTTTCTTGTACAATTCCCTTTTTACCTTTATATCCACTCTCACACACTGTCCGTATTTCTCTCACTTTTGTTTTGTTCCATGGATACTGTCCTCGCTGTCATCCTGAAATTCAATTAGAGAGGAATATATGTAGCTCATGTCAGTGGAGTGGCTATCTCATTTCCTCTCTCTATTCATTCTCGCTTTTATTGATACGTTAATTAGTCGTGTCCGCTTGCAACTTTCATTTACTTTTAGATTGGATTATCGACTGAATAAAAAATTGAAAATGAAATTGCATAGAGTTCACCTATAGAATAGAATAAATTATAGCTATATAAATATTGGTGTATTATACAATATATTGATTACTTATGTTTAATATTGATATAATTTTTTAGAATCTAAACGATATTATTCGAAATTTTGGTGACGTTCTTGATGAGTGTGAAATATATCTGGTGCTAAAGTTAATACGTTTCCATTTATTTATTTTTTTTTCTATTTAAAAAGATAGAATGATGGAAAAAAAATATAAAATTGATATGGAATGATGAGAGAGAAATTGGCCGCATTTATTTAAGCGTACGGAAAGGCCAAATCGACCATATTTTATATCACAAGCTCGACCCTTTTCAATTTTCTGTGGATTTTTTTTCTTCTATTTTCTTTTTTCTACATTTCCATTTTTTTCGCGAAGGAAAAGTGGGTGAAGCGGTAAAAGAGTAAAAAAGGGTCGCATAGGAATATGGGGAAATAGTTTTATCATTTTCAGCGGTGCAAATTGTACATATAGAACGTGTGCGCTGTTTTATGAATTGATTGTGAAAGAGTAAAATATCTAGAGTACATATTGTTGCTTTTAGATTAATAATTGAAGTGGCAATTAGTTTCAGGGCAATATAAAAATAAAGACAAAATAGGCGGACGGTAGAAGACGAGAAATAAAAAGAAAATTAATGAACGTTTGACATTGGATGGATTTGTCCGACCATGTTCAAGTTCAAGAGCAGCCAACCTACCGTTGTTGAGAGTAATCCGATATGGGAAGAGTTTGTAGCGCGTAAACAACCACCGACGGCGACCGCGGGTCCGGAACATGTATGGAGAATTTTCGACGCATATAGAAAAAGTGATGGACAGGTATTGTGAAAATAATTTTTTGTTTTTTTATTACCATGTACTTTTTGTCATAACTATAATAATGAAATAATTATAATCACTGATTGTAAAAAAAATCAAGGAAGCATCGGTGTTTGTGTTTGAAAAGCGATCAGTCGAAAAATTTCACAAACCGAAGCACAAGGAAACCGTAACAGAGATTCTCCGAAGGTGTCCAAGATATCTCGATGAATTTCGACATCCAAAGTTTCTTCATGTACGCAATCATTATGAGCATTTATAATATAATAATATATAATAAAATAATTATTGGATAATTAATTCAATAATTGACATTTCATTAGATTATTCATCCAGTGAAAGAATGTGCAGAGACAATTGCATTTGCGACAGAACCCGTGCTGGGAAGCTTAGCAAATGTATTGGCCTATAAAGAACAACAAGCAACAGCGCAATCAACCCCAAACAATGCAAATACTAATTCAAATTATTTGTCAACACAAATGAATCCACAACAACCACCGAGTCATCGACCAGTTCTCGTTAAGAAGTATGATATGGTCGCTATGGAGATCAAATACGGACTATTACAGGTTTGTTTCTATACATTTTCCTGTGTATTTTATGTCTTTGACATTTAATCAAAGATATCAGTATATATATGTTGATATAAATGTTTCATGTATAAATTTATACATGGAAATAAAGGATGCAACCCTTGTATACGAATAATTCATGAACTCCTCTGGTCGTTGGCTAAAATAGTTGCATCCACCACTTTATATTATCTCTGTGACACTATCCGGAATATGAGCATAGCCATTCCAAACAATTTATTCTTAGCAGTGACATTTATCCTTACACACACTTATGCATTTTATAGATCACCGAAGCACTTATTTATCTTCACTGCAGCGGCAAGGTCATTCATAAGAACGTATGCCCTACTAGTATCATTATCACGAAAAAAGGAACGTGGAAATTGTGTGGCTTTGACTTTATCGGTGAGCAAAATATTATCCTCTTTTATAAAAAGTTTGTTTATTTTTGTTTTTTATTATTAAGACGAAATGAAAATTGAAAGTATGAATATTTATTTGTACACTTTGATTTAAGAACGGACCAATAAAGATGGCTTGGATCCAGTTCCTTGTCAACCATGGACCAATAAACTATCGAAAATAATTCAGCCTAATCTTGATTATATTGGTATACTGAAATTTAATTTGTACAATTATTTTTCATATTTATGGGAATTGTTCAAATACGATTTTACCAATTTGAATCAATTTCAGCACCTGAAATACAGCATTCTAAATGCTGCAGCATTCTCAGTGATATGTTCAGTCTTGGTATGGTAATTGCTGCGATTTACAATGATGGTCGATCGCTCATACAAGCCAATCACAGCAACTCTGATTATATTAAACAATTGGAAAGCGTAAGCTAGTCGTCTTTTCATTTTCCCACCAAACCTTTTTACAGTCAATTCTATTGTACAATTTATAATATAAAATATTTGTTAGCTTGACGATAATGTGACGGCTCTTCTTGTTCGAGTTCCAATTGCACTTCATGAGGCCGTGTCTCGATTGCTACATAAAAAACCTGAAGCTAGACCAATTGCCAAGCACCTTTCTCTCATCAAATATTTCAGGTAGTAAAACGCAAATAGAACAAAAAAAAATTGAGTTATCACGCAATCACAATATTTTTATCGCTATGCTTTCATTCATTCCCAAGTCAACTGAGAATCTTGATATAATTTCAGTGATCCTTCGGTTCAAGCTCTACAATTTCTTGACGTAATCAACATGAAAGATTCAAGTCAGAAGTCACACTTTTACAGGAACACGCTGAAGGAAGTTCTTCCCTTTATACCACTGGTAAGTTGGTGAAAATTCATTACTAAATATTGATACTGACATTAACTTCATGGAGATACCATTTTTATTTTTTTTTTATTAGAAACTGTGGTACCAACATATTTGGCCTTATCTCCAAAATGAATCCAAGTCGCAGGAGGCATTTGCATCAGTATTACAACCAATGCTGTATATTATTCAACACAGTAGCAATGATGATTATGAGAGCATTATATTACCATCATTTAGAGAATTATTTGCGACGCAAAGATCAGTGCAAGGAACAGTTGTACTGTTGGAAAATCTTCATGTGGTATTTGAGAAAACACCAAGTGACATTATTAAACGCGAGATGCTTCCCATGCTGTATTCATCATTTGAAAGTCCCAACATTCAAATACAGGTTTATAAATTGAATGAATTATTGAATAGCATATCATTCTTGCAATTTCCCCTTTTTTTTTCATTGTTTTTCATACAGGCTGCAGCATTTGTAACAGTATCAAACGTGAGTGAGTATATTGACGAAATAGCACTGCGAAATATTGTATTACCTAAATTGATGCAAGCATTCGAGTGTAGCACAACTGACTCACGAATACTTATGAATTGTCTCTCACGTATAATTGAACATTTTGATACTCAACAAATTGTTGACGAGGTATTTCCATTACTTTGGGAAATAAAGCTTCAAGAACCTGACGCGGTTGTGCGGGTCGTGAGTAAGTTAACAAAGAAAAAAAGCATTTGACATTTAGTGAAAATTTTAATTCTCAATGTCCACAAATATTCAATATAAAGAAGAATAATAATATCGTCAGATAAATGTTGAATATTAATATGGTTAATTGTCAATTTCTTTCAGACATTTATAGGCTCCTGTTGAGTAACAAAAAATATGGGCTGTCAATAAATCTTTTAGCAACCAAAGTAATGCCCATTCTCCTACCAGTCACCGTTAATCCGTCCCTCAATGTTGATCAATTCACGGTACTATTGGAGATTCTTCAGGATATGTTGAGTCGTGTTGAACGAAGTCAAGCGAGCAAATTGAAATTATCACAGAGCCCCGAGCGACATCGATCATTGAGACATCAATTCAGTACTGAGAATATGCACGTACCTCCATTCAATATTCCAGGTTTACGTATAGAGCAAAGAAAAACATCGTCCGCAGAGGATATGGTTCGGAAAACATCAATAGGTTCTATGTCAATGACTGCATCAGCTGAAAATATGACAAGAAAAAATTCTGTTACTGGTAAATAAAATGAAAAAAAAAAAAAAAAAGAAAGAAAGGAAGAAAAATATTCTAAACTTGATTATCTTATTTATTATTAGCATGATTATCATTATTTTTTCGTGTAACAATAATTCATTTTAGGTTTATTGGGTGGGTGGTTCTTTGGTTCGTCATCATCCGCAAACGACGGTAGTTTCTTAAGGGTCTCAAGTGCCTTTCCGAGCCGTCGTTTGTCTGACAATACACTGATGACACCAAAAATACGTATTGCACCATCGTGCTCAAGTTCTCCGGGTGGTACACCCGGTGGTGGATTGCCAATCAGACGTCATTCAAGCACCGGACCACAGGAACGTCGTGGATCTAATGTAAATCTTTCACCGCCAACGGTAATTATCGAAACAAACTTTTCAACTCAATTTATTATGGATGAATTATTCATGATCACTTGATCTAATAATAATTTAATTGAACAATAATGTAGGGTGGAATGCCAACAACTAGCAGCAGTGTGCCATATCTATTGAGCTCCAGCATGACGAGTATTCGCAACTCCCGACGACCCTCAGTATCATCAACGTCATCCCAGCAAGGCTCGGGTCTACTTCATCAGTTTGGCACCGGCATGGTAAGACAACTACCCCCCATCTGCCTCAACCTCAATGGGCTACCAACACCACCATCACCACAACTACCACATCTACCAATACTACCACTCTCTCCATCAATCCAGCCATTGGGACAGCCTTCCCACTGACCCTTGGTTAAGATGTAAGAATCTTTTCTTCTGTCTCTCGAATCCTTTGAAAAGAAAAAAAAAACGAACCTTATTTTTCTCTAACTTCGTATTGTTTCATTATTTATTCCATGGGGAATCTTGCGCGAATAACGATTCACATTATGAATTTCACTTCGTGAACAAAATCAGAGAAATAATCGCGACATTCTATTCTTCAATTTGTTGAGTGCTTTTTACTTTTTATTTGTATATCATCACGGAATTATTCTTTCGAAATTTCCGTTTTTGTTTTTTTTTTATTTGGTTGCAGTGCCAATTGTTCTCCGGTCGTTCTTAAACGTGTCACTTTGTGGATATTGCGGTGTTGGTCGTCTATCAAGCGTGCATACTCATCAATACGCCTGCACACATGTCATCATCTTAACATGAAGGAAAAGCCGTCGGTGTGGTCTCTTGTCTACATTGATACGTTGCAGAATCAACGTGGCAATTGGGAACATTACCATGGGGTGGAGGACACTATTCCAATGAATCAAGTGGCGATTGTCGTCACGATCGATGAACCATCAACGAACGAGGAAATGCGGGCGCAATAATCCTACTATTCATAATATTGGTTCGAAATATTTTCTATTTTTTGAATTCTTATTTATAGTTTCACTAGACATTCAGTTTTGTATATATAGTATAATCGCATTTGACATTTGCACACATTTATTCACGCTTCATTCAATTTAAAATCGGTCTCAATTTATATTATGAAAATATTTATTAATTAATAGCTAAAATTTATTTTATTGATTTTTTTATATGCAATTTATACAATGTTATATTTGAAGGAAACAAACGATTGATTTTCTCGATGGCGCTGTGCGTCCGAGATCACAATTGTATGCAAATATTAAGAGCACATTTGAGAGCGTTACAAAGAAATAAAAGATATGTATATGCATATATACTTATATGAATGAAATGAGGAAAATAATGAATGAAAGCGACGAATGTAAACATACCAAACAAGACCAATTTGGAAAAATCGAGAAATGTCAATCGCAAAATGCTAAGGCATCAATATTATCTCGGTTACTATATATTAACTTTTAGCTTGGTATGCAAAATTGCATCTGACACATATCCTCGGCCTCGTCCAGAGATAATATTTTTTTGCCAACAATAGATTTTAGAGAAAAGCAAAATATATATATATATATATATAAAGTATTTACTTGGATAAAGCAATGAAATAAAGAAGAATAGAAGAATGAAATAAAGAGCAAACAACGCTCAGAAAGTGGCACATAGATTATAAAAGGACAATTGCTTTATTGCCATATTTAATTATACATGTTGAATGGAGAAAAAAATATCTCTTAATTCTCAATTTTGCTACTGCTTCAATGAGTGGCATTGGATTTCAAGATGAAAATTGACATTGGGAAATGAAGAGAAAGACTTTCAGACTGGATGTTACAATGAAACAAAAATAATAATAATAAAGTGGAAAAGGTCGCAGACTTGATTGATCTCTTGTCTTATCTGAGTTTGTCAAACGCGTCAATTTATGCATTTCAATTAAAGAAAAACTGCATCAACAATCACTATTTCTTAAGATTTAGATTTTATACAAGCGACAATCGTGTATGATCAAATAAAGAGGAAAATGAAAGTAAACGAAAGAAAAAGAAACAAAAAAAAAAAATACAAAAAGATATTGACAAAAGAGAAGAAAAAATAAATAAATAACTTATAAACACACTTTCTCAAATGCAACATCGAACGATCGCTGGTGGTGAACGATCTATCCGGTCATTCTGATAATCTCAAATTTTAATATTCAATATTTCATTTGCGTTCATATTACACAATGAGTATTTTTTTTGTGAATAGAAAAAAAAAACAAAGAAAAAAGGCATTACAAGAAAAGAACAGTTAAAAAAATATAACAGAACGAAAAAATGAAACAACTTTGTCGTTATCTTTGAAGCATTTTATAATCATATTAGTTTAACCATTTATATCTTGCGTATTTACACTTATACACATTGAATATATATACAATTACTATATATACACAATTTAAGAATAATTAAGTATTTCGGTTTGTGCACATATGTATATTGCATGTGTGTAGTTAATCCTCTTTACTGTGATACTCTTTGATCTCTCTCGTATACGTTGAAAAAGAAACAAAAAGGAAACTGAAAGAAAGAATTAAAGTAAAAAATAATAATAGAAGAAAGGTATTAACAAACGATCGGTGTTCCTCATCATCGCGTTGGTTCGAGTACATATAATTATAAATACTAGTAATATATATGTTCCATTGCCGCTACTATTTACTGCATCCTTTCGCTGGCCTTTAATCTCAGCAATTAGATATCTATTAAAAAGATAAATGAATAAACGGTGGAAAAATAAAAAAAAAAAAAAGAGAAAGAAATAACGATTGTGAACACAAAAAAAAAAGAATATATAGAATGAAATAAAAAGCAACAGATTATATTAGCTACAGTGAGAAATTAACGCGCATGAAATAGGTCATGTGTCGGCCGTTTTTGTACCTGCAAAATACCAATACTATAGAGACAATTTATTTATTTACCGAACGGTGTGAACAATTGTACATTAAGAATATAACAGAGGCGATTTCATTTTTTCGCGTTGATGAAAAAATTTGAAAAATATATGAAAGAAGAAAAAAAAATAGTAAACATAAAAATTAATAAACAAAAATAAATACAAAATAGTCATTATAAAAAATATTAATATTAAAACAGGTGCAGGTCGTCAAATTTGATTCAATAATAACAATCATCTTCATCGAAAATTCAATTGTCTATATACGTATATAAATATATACAGTAGAGAAAGTTGAGCACGAAATAATCATTACTTGAATCAAAATTATATAAAACAAAAGAGAGATAGTTAACAATATTGAATAATTCATTTGTTAAACATGCGACCAATAAAGTGAAAAAGGATTACGAACTGTGTACGAAGGAGCGCGCTGTTATTTGATCATACGAATATTCAATCAGTAGCACTAACAATAAAAGAAAAAGGAAAAAGAAAAAAAAAATAATTGTAAATCATAATGGGAGATAAAAAAAAAACAATATGTAATTGATTTCCGTGTCGAATAAATATGTTAAGATTACGAAATTAAGTGTCCTTAAAATTTAAGTGAATTAATTAAGTAATCAATGAATCAACCAATAGCTGAAAGCGTTTGAACACTCGATCGATAATGAATAATAATTAAAATATATAAAATTGAAAGGCATAATCTTTTCATGAAGATTACTTTGACAATCAGTGACAATCATTCGAAATCTCCCTATAAGATTTTTGTGAAAAAAGAAAATTGTCTTCAAGGGATGGACGAACATAAAGAAAATTAAATAATTGAAGAATAAAATATAAGAGACGTTTGGTTGATTGATATTTCAAGCGCATTGGGAGAAAGAGTACAATTATTGTTCCTGTCTCAATTCTCATATACACTTGGAAAAAATTGGGTGTGTAAATTATTGGCTGCAGACAATCGACAATTCATATAAAAACCCCGAGCCCAGATCTTAAACAAATAGCATAGAAACAAGAATATATATATATTAATAAGTGAATGATAAAACAAGTGCGGAAAAAAGACATAAATAAAAAATGTTAGATAATGAATTATGTAAGTTCTGTCTTATTAGTATAACTATTAAAGAAAAAACAAAGAAAAGGATTACTACGGAGGAAACAATACCTCAATTTTTCGAAATTTATTTCTCTGCACTTTAAAAACATTTCAATATCTATGAAATTTTAATAACTGAACAACAAAGATAGCAATCTGCTATATCTTATTGCTGCCTTCTTGTGCGCTTTCAATTTTTCAATTCTATGATTAAAAAATAAATAACTTATGCCAAATTTTAATTGGTAAAAAATTTTCGATGACTCAGTTGCATTAATACAAGTTCTAAATATACATTATGTATACATATAACAATAACAACTCAAAGAAGTAACTGCGGGAAAAAAAGATGTAGGGCAAATACTTTTTGTATATGCGAGCAATGTCAATATATAATAATAAAAAGCAATTCAGCGATATATTGTGTGTGTGTGTGTGTGTGTAAAAAAAAAAAGTAAGAACAATACAAATTCCATGTTGTAATAACTCACAAGACTGCAAATTATTATGCAAAGGAAATGTGCTGGTGTGTGTTTGTGTGTGCGTGTGTGTGTGTGGACCGGTAAGAAAAAAAAGAAGCAAATGATACGTAAAAGGCCAAAAAACTATCAAATAAAATTTGCAAATGAACGGAAAAATTGACTCTACATTTCAGAATGCTACAATGACTATCAAAAACACATCTGTTCTCTATATACACACACATAAATATATTTTTCACTAATTTTACTTTGACGATATTCAAACTTCTATTAACTATACTTCGTACTGAAAATAATGCATTAACTATATGTAATAAATCAACAAGATAATAATCAATGTAAAGAAAAAAAATATATATATATATACATACAATATATTTACCGTTAAAAAGAAGCAAAAAAAAAATGAAGATAAAAATCCCGACATGTCAATCAAATTTTTAATTTAATTTCAAATTACAATTTTAAAATGTCACCCTGACTGTGTAGTTGATATAAAACATATAAAAACTCACATGTCTAGAGAAGTGTATAGATGCAATACAGTAAAAATGTATGGATATCAAAAAATAAATGTGTAAAAAAAAAAAACAACACCATCATGTGTATTCAATTAATTAATAACTCCACATTATTTTTTTATAAAATAATTTGCTTACGTATTTTATACTATCATATATAGGACGATTAAAAAATTAAATGTAAGACACGAAAATGGTACAGGTATGACCAGACACGAAATTAAAATTTTTAAATGAAAAAAATATGCCACATAAAATATGCGCTCGATAGAATATGGCGGGGGAAAAGAGAAAGGGAGGCAAAGTTTGAATTGGATCGAGTGAGAGAAGGGATTTATATTTGTGAACACAAGCGAGTAATAGAGTAGAGAATACAACAGTATAGGAAGGGTAAAAGAGAGATGGGACTATACCAGTATTAGAAGTGGATATATATAAGATAGAAAGAGATACATAAGGTAACTGTGGAGGTGGCACGTTGTAGGACTGACGATCGTGACCAGATCCGGCAGTCCTCGCTCATGGACTCGACGAACGAGTACCGATGATCCAACCGCGTTATATCTTCACTCATACATTTATTACACTATCGTTTTACATTTATGTATTTATTCAACACACTATTTATAGTATTAAACTTTGTTATCAAGTGAAAATAATATATATAAATCAGTGCGTGATATATTTGACTGTCAAACATAAATTTAATAGTAGATCAAGCCCGCGAATTTCAAACGTGTATGTGACAGTGTTAAATCAAAGTTGAAGAATTTATAATAAAATATTGAGTATAATATAATATCGTTTTAAAAGTAAACTTTATTTACGTGAACGTGAAAATTATTGGATAGTGAGGGTCCCACGGGGCCCTGAATAAACATTTCATAATTAATCCATTATATATTTTAATAAACTGAACAAAATTGGAAAACAAAAAATATCCGAATGGTGAACGTAAGTATATACATGAAAAATTTTGTGATATTTAAATTCTGAATCGGTTTGAGTGAGGTTAACTAAAAGTTATTTTAACGTATATGTAACCATTGGAAATTAAATATAAATCGTGTATCCAAGAATACGAGGAAAATTTTCACCAGGAGAGTTGAGGTCGAAACTTTCGTGTCACGCTCTGACGAGACCCGCATTTTTTCCTTCTCCTCTTGTCCGCCACGCACACACACACACACACACACACACGAACATGCACATACCAAGCACAGACATTCGATCGCAATTTCTCTTCTAAGACCCCCTCTCGTCCGTCACTCTTATTAATTCGCGTTGTTTCCGCTTTTTACCTTTGAAATTTCTGAAGAAATTCAACATCATTACATACCTATATATATAAATTTATCCTGTATATAAATATAAAAAATATTATGAATATAGCATGACGTTTCTTATACTAAATTAACATTCTTAAAATAAATATAAAGTAATATAAAGTAATAATTAAACTATAGAATAAAGTTAATTGATATAACTAGAAAAGGATAAAAATTAATTCACTTAATGTATACGGGTAGATTAATAATGTTTTTGTTCCAACTATAATATTGAAGAGTAAATAAAACGTGGGTGTACCTGATGAAGGGGAGCAAAAAATCCATATGAGGTAATGGATGAAGAAACGTCTCGATTCTCCCTGGCCAATCAATTGACTGACGATGCCGTTTGGCCGCTAGCCACAGTGTGTAAACGATTTGCGAGGGCGTCTTTGCAATTATATCTCAACATTGCCGGACTGTAGGCGGCGGGTAGTGAACGTTGTGTGCACACGTACTCGCGTGATATCCTGTAGAAGATAAATATATACATACATACAAAGAAAATATATAACATATACATACATGTCACATGTGTATACATGGAGACTATAGAAGACTTATTCTTACTTACTCATTTTTATATTTTTATTTATTCATTCGATTTTTCCCGTCTCGCAAATTCGCCCACATCTATATACATCCAAGATTCGATATATTATTATTACAATATATAAAAGTAACTACTCATACATTCAATAATAATAATAATAATAACAGAATAAAAAAATTTGATATTAAAATACAAACAAATTTTTTTGTACGCCATCGTTCAAAAAAATCTGTGTATCAATTCTAAAAATATCACATTGGATATGTGTACATAAAATGAAGAGGGCCCATTTATGAGGGGCCCAAACGAAAGCGGGTTTGTCTTCTTCATCTTCTTGTTCGTTGTCGTCGTCTGCGTCCACCTCCTCTTCTTCTTCTTCTTCTTCGACTCGCGACCTCGAAACACACAAAATACTCAACCATACACTCTCCCATGCTCACATATATTTTTATGAGTTCGTCAAGTTGTGCTCAACGCGATTCACAATGTATATACATATACAAATATATATAATAATACATTCACAGAGAATTCTTTCACCTGAACGCGTTAATATACACGATGTGAGGATGAAAATAAATCGACACGGTAGAAAGTTGATTTCGATTTAAAAACATACCAATCGATTAGTCAAACATATCAAAAGTATCATTCGATTGTTGTCATCAATGATGATTCGAATATATTTAATTACTGCGGTGAGGATGACAATGATGATAAATCAGTAATTAATTTTCTAGATCATTGATAAATTAAAGAATGACAAAGAATAATAGAAGGAAGTGAAGAGAGTATTTACGCAATCGACGGTACATGTAGTTCTAAGTATAACATACGATGAATCCCGACCACGTATAACACTCCAGAGTCATGGAGACCTTGGTGTGTACGCGCGTTCGCGCTCACAAGCGAAGGGTAAAAGCAAAACAAAAATGTAGACAAAGGCGGCAGTATGTTCACGGATACTTGTAGCAATAGTGAAGATGAGAAGTAACAGACAGTAGTACGTGAACGAGGGAGAAGAGAGAAGCCGATCAAGTAATGAAGTTGTTACCTGCACATTCAGTGATAATCTATTAACCAAGAGAGAATAATAAGTATTGATTTAATTTTATTTATAATTATATATTGGGTGAATTTGAAATTTTGTGAATGTTTAATATTGCACGAATTATCTCAATGTCATGTGGCAGAGAGAAAGAGATACATGGGGACACACGTATACAGCACATGAAGGTTCAAGATCCTTCGTCTGTTCCATTGCGAGAACTTGTGGAACAAGATACGTGTGGTATAAGCTTGGAGGCCATGAGTTCACGCGCATTTCTTCACGTCTGTATATTATTTATGCTTTAGAGAGTATATTCATATGTTTAGAGTATGAATAATTTGATGCTGAACATGTATATATACGTGTGTGTGTGTGTGTGTGTATACATTCATCATAATCTAAGAAAGATAAATTATAAACGCATTAAATAGAAATGTGATAATTAATCTTCAATCACTACATTGTGTATGTGTGCGTATGATTGATTGAGAAAGAAAGGAAGAAATAAAAAAAAATATGTTCATTTCGCATTGCGGTTTCATTTTGACATTGTGCGGCTGTTAGGTGAAAGTGGAACTTAAAAGAGCACAAAATAACACAACCGCACTATATATAAAAAATATATCCACTACATATTTATTTATGTATTATTCATAATGAAAATCACTGATAATTTTGCATTTAGCACATATTTTATATAGAAATATGGCGTGAAGATTTCCACTAATAATTGTCTTTTTTTATATTCATTGCTCAATGCTTTCGTATTTTTTTTTTTTAATTTCAAATTAAATATGTAATAGTAGCAATTATGATATTGGATAAAAATTATTGGATAAGCATTGACATTATACCCACAGAATTAATCGTCATATCTATATATTTACTTATCCTTGAAACAGAATAACTAAACGACCGAGTTTACAATCTTGCATTGACTCACACTGACACTTGCACGTTGCCATTATTTAATTGCTTCACGCGAAATCGGAGCTGAAGAATAAAATACATCATGATAAAAATTCACTTGCTTATATATACGAGGTCTGTTCAAAAGAAAAGGTGAATTTTGAATTTTCGCTGGCTGTGTACATTCGATTATCGAAATTTTTTTTATGTTATGTTGGTACACATATGTTTATTATCTGTTGGCATTATCAGCCATTTTGGATTAGTAGTTTTTTTTTTGACAACTGAAAAGGTTAGTCACGTTTTTGTGTTCTTCGATTTTTTACTTTTGAAAAAAATGGATCAAAGAATATGTATGAAATTTTGTATTAAAAATCGAATAAAATGCTATATATATATCTACACGAATGAGGACAGACTTTAATTTGATATTTCGTCAGAATTTATTTACTTTTATCTTGACCTTGTAAAGTAATTATATATTTTTATTTTTTTTTCTTTCCTTTTTCTCTCTCTCCCTCCCTCGTAAATTAATGTTCAACTCTTCGTTATAATTGTTGAATTCATATGAAATTGTAATGTTAAAGTATATATAGTTCATATAAAGAATGACATGAATTAATCATGAATTTAATACCAGGTCATAGTGCATCAGGGCAACGTATGTGCACACTAGAAGAGGAATCCCACAGTTTTCCCGTTACGCGGAGAGTAGCAAATAACAACAATATACATACATATATATATCTGTGGGTTGCAGCTCATAACGGGTGTCTTTTTAATTCAATCGCGATATGATCGCTATCAACGTGGTGTAGATTTTAATAATTTCTCGCTTCTCATTTCCTCAAGTTGAATAAAGAGCCTCGCACCATCTTCATTATTCCCGAAGAAAGACAATAACTCATTAACAATATGACTCCAAGAACACACACATATATATATGTATTCAGAGTAAACCTAATGAAGGATAACAAAAGAACATATAAACAAGTATAACAGTGAGCAATAAAAAAAATAAATAAATAAGAAAAATATTAAGAACGGCCATTGGCGATGCAAACCGGATGTATATGTTCAACGGTTCACTTAATTCGGGACAGAATATATATATATAAATACACATAAATATATAAAGTTTTAAGAATTTCGAGACGAGCATCGTTGAGAAAGTGTCTCCTCCATGCAATTACCCAGATGAAATTCTCGTGATAAAAATATACATTTTCAAATCTATACAGTTGTATCTATTTTGTATACTTACACGTTAGCCAATGTAAAAATGTATAGTAGCAGTGACAGTCATCTTCTCCTGTATATCATTTCACCGGAACACCATTGAAGAGATAAAATTTATGACGTCATCAAAGACAAATTATTTATTTGACAATATACTTTCACTTGTTAAATGATAATGATGGATTCTATCGGGCAGCCAAGACAATAAGTAGTAAAAAAAAACTCTATAATAATAATAATAAAGACAATGAGGATGATAATGTGATGAACAATAATGAAAGTAACAATAGTGAATTTTGTGCCGCGCCTTGCTCTGGAATGCCAAGGAGATTATTTTTCCTATCACCACGCCTCATAAGTGACTAATTGGATGATGAAAATGATTTGAAAAGCTAAAGTCAAATAGCATACATGAATGAATAATGTTGAGTGTGATATTGGACCCTGTCCAATAAAATATATCCACTTGTCTTTGACATTTACACTGCCACTTGCAATAAATATATTAGACTATATATTTATGTCCAACCGCAAGCAAAAGTGCAATAGAGGAAGCAAGAAAGAATGCAAAAGGGTGTCGACCTCGATAGAGTCTTCAACAAGCGCGTCATCGTGACCGTTTATCGAGGTCAACCACAGGAACTCGATGCGTGGGTACGCATGCTTAACCTGTACACGCAATATGAAACATATTGCGCAATATATGTATACCTATGTATATTACGTGGGATCCCCTTTGTTTATACATTTTTTTTTTCACACAGTATGTTCATTTTGATAGATCCAATCGATTTAATAGACATGCATTAATAGTTATACGATGTATCGTCAATGACATATTCCAAAATAGGCCTGACAAACGTACCTACATGAGAAATGAATAATATATTTATTGATAGGTGTAATAAATATTAGACAATGCGATGATTTAAGTCATTATATCGAGTATATTCTTACCTGCTAATTGATTAAACTTTGTTCTCACAATACTTTTTCTTAATTACTTTTAATTCAGGACGTGATGAGCGAGTACGAGCGAATCAAGCGGGCGTGCTTGAAACGCAGTGAACTGTGGGAGGACCCGGAATTTCCGGCGACACAGGCGTCAGTTTTTTATCATCAGACGCCGCCATTTCAATTCCAATGGAAACGACCAAAGGTAGGTAATAAACAGTAAAATAACGGAGATGTAAATAATATATTTTCAACTATTTTGCAATCTATCATGCTATTTTTTCATCGTTATCAGTATGGGTAAACTGCAAATGTATTGTCGATAAATTAACATATTTGTATGGAAGTTAGATACGTATAATTATGCAATTATATTGAGGTTATAGACACATACAGTGGCGGGATAACATGGCGATGGAAGAAAAACAATGGCGTTGAAAACGAGGCAGGCGTAACTTGATGATATATATATATATTTTTCTAAGTGTCTTCTTTTTCCATTATCTTTTGTTGGGTCGGTCTCCATCGTGCAGACTGCGTAATATTTCGCGGTAACAGAAGTATCTAACGGCAAGGTCGTTTTGCTGCATCGTTGAGCTCGACTTTCATGTTGTGCACTGATGAATTTTATCTTTTATATCATGTGTGACTATTCAATTTATACTTGTGCTATAGTAAGTACAGAATTGTCATAATGTTAATCAATTATATTGTATTATCAGAATTGAATAGTGACAATGTAGAAAAGTATTTGATACGAAATAAACGAACTCTCAGTCGGTATAATGTAGTGTTTATAAGCGGTATGAAATCATTGGTACAACCAATTAAAATTGTAGTACTCATCATCGTTTTGACTGTAATCGGTCTGACTTTTGGCCAATCTCACAAGAAAATAGTTCGATTTATCAATTAATTATTGTTGTACCTGGTCAAGTATAAGAGAAATGGGTTCTGGGAAAATATCAGTTGATTAACGGTAAATTTGAACCACGAAACGTAGCCAATAATAGAGTTTACTTCATGTGTAAAGTATGCTTTATGAGTCTAGACTACGAATCATCATTATGTGAAATGTATGGTAAATATTATGTTGCTCCGGTTTAAAAATATTTATCGCCAAGTAATTAGGAATGAATGTCAAATATTGCATTGAAAATACATGTGAATATAGATCCTAATTGATAATATTAACGGCCAATTAAACTACAAAAAAGAATTAAATATAATAATTGCAGTTATGTTTAAGATCTATTTTTCAAGTTTCAATTTGAGAGTAGAGCATTTAATAATATAGATAGGTATAGTGTGGCAGGATTATTGCGGAAGTCAAGTGTATATATAACGGAGACGACGGAAATACGACAATCCTGGTCACGGATACACTCGCTCAACGTCATTCACGTTACATGTGAAGACTCATGTTACGAGGACTCTCATATCATAACCGTCAATTAACGGTATTTAATTAAAACGGGCTCTAAAACACGTTCGAGACATATGAATTGTGCTCTACAAACGAAATATCTTTTATATTTCTTAAAAGCAAACATAAGTATATCGCTGTCATCACACTCTTAATTTTTTTCTTTTGAATTTCTCTAATTAATATCATTGTATTTTCTGTTGCAGGAACTTTGTAATCATCCAATTTTTGTTAGTGATGCACCAACACAATTTGATGTTATTCCCGGGAAAATGGGTAAATAGAATTGAATTTTATTATGTATGTGATGTTATTTCATACTAACTTACGGTGTTTTAAATTCAATTCCGCAACAATAAACAGATGTGTTTAATAAAAAATTAGGAAAAAAAAATTGATATATCACTATAATTATTATATTAAAAAATCCATAGCAAAAAAGTATTGAATACTGTTTCAATTATCGTTATATATAATTGAATATTCAAAAGGAGGATAGCTGAATTAATGTATAATACCTTTCATACATATATTTACGTGAAGGAAATGCATAGAAAAAAAAGCCGTTGAATATGTCTGTATATATGAAAGGTCGGAAGAATGCATGGTTGGAAAAAAGGCTAAACTATAAAACCAGACGATAGAAATTGAGTGGGAGTTGAATGCGAGCCCTCACGCGAAGAAGACGATGTTTATATGGTTAAAGAAGAGGAGAACGGTGAGGGTAAGGGATGGATACAGAACGGGTTGTTCCGGTTTCGTCCTTTTTATTCATACACATATGTACATATGTGTGGGTATATATCTGTACATATCATCGTGCTAGAGGCGTGTGCCCTGCGGAATGCTCTGCAATAGTGCGTAATGATATGGTTGGGTCTCAACAATATATGTATAAAAGTGTGCCGTTTAAAAAATAATATACCTAACTCTTACGTGCCAGCATTATACCTATATGGCATATCGTATACATAATACAATATAAAGTAACTGATGGAAAGTATGAATTAAAAATAGCATGACTAGTAATTAATAATAAACACTTTGATTTCATTCCTCGACAGAATGAAAATTATATTGTTATATGTTAATTATTATATATGTGTTAACACATTATACTAATTGTATATTGTGTCTTATTTCGCAACAACGGAGACAATATTAAAATGAATGAAATGAAGAAAAAACAAAGAGAAGAAGATGGAATGTCGGAATAAATGTACATATCTATCGTTGCTATTCATATTATACAGATCGTTGACTTCCTTGTAACGCAATGCGTATATATATATATATATATATACACATAAACATGTAAAATTAATGACGGAAACTGAAAGGTATAAGTACCCATTTAAATTTCTCTTCAGGCTCGATCGAAATGTGTACAGATATACGTATACATATGGATTCATATGAAAGTATTATAATTATCGAAATTGTTGAGTTATATATATATATATAGACACACTGTCGGCATTTTGTGCTCCTTTTGTAAATACTATACCGCAAGCGATGCTCACCGAGTGCACGCATTCATCTAACGTTAATAAATCAAATAAATCTTGGCGCCCGCACATTATTCGTTCTGTATATAGTGCTCCCGTCTGTTGTAATTGTATTTTATTTGACGTAGGCACTATGTTCCATATATTTATATATATTCGTATATCGGAAGAATTATCTTGGCAATGTAATCTCTTTCTTTTGCTCGTGCCACTGCGCACACGACGGTTACTGATAATTATATCGCTTAACCTCTGAATTCATCATTGACCATGCAAAATTGATTCGACACGTTATATACATGATTATTATTGGTAAACGTGTTTGAGACGACTATATGTACATATATATATATATATATATATACGTTTTATGTATGGATATGAGTGGGTGATAAAGCCCGCCGGCGAGAGTTAGCAATAAATTTAAATCACACGTAACAATGCTCCACTTTTTCATTTGCATATATCTATATATATATATTTTTCCCCTTTATGCAAATTAGTTTTACACTATATCCTCAAGTAATAGTAATAGTATTGAAATAGAAATTTGGAAAATACAAATTGTGGCAAAACATTTATATTATTTATTTTTACGATTAAAATTCCATAAAGAAGCGATAAAAAAAATGTAATATTATATTGGTTGCGAGTATCGTAATGACTAATCAAATACAATTTCTACAATTTTTTCATTTCCTGAATATCAATAACGGGTTTTTAAGCAGTTGTGCGTGTGTCGGTTGGTTTTTCCATGTTCAATACCTGTGTCACGTGGTATCGAGAGAGTTTAAATGAAACGATTTGAACTTTTATGCATTTTTAATTCGAATAAGATGAAAACGTGAAATATCCGATGTAACTTAGAGTAGCGTCTCTACAAGTCGCTGAATATTTCATGAACTGTCGTCACAGTTTTTGTTTATTAGAAATTTTCAATGAAACATTGTTATACATGAGTGAAAGGGTCTTTGGATAAAATTTTAATTGGCTGAATATAAAATGTTTAATTATCGTTACGACATATTCATGAAATGATATTTTCTCGCCACCAGGCAATTCAACATATGTGTACGAATCTGGTTGAGATATCGTGGAAAATCCTCAATGTGCAAATGTATATAACAAGTAATTAATTGAATATAACTGATAAGATCATGTGAAATAACTGTACATATACTTGTTCATATATATATTATATTGTAGAAATAAGATTATATGTGCAATCAACTCGTTGAAATGCAGGTAATGCAGTGAAAGTGAGCGTCACAATTGTATATCGTTTGGTGTGAGACAGGAAATACGGGCGAATAGAAAATGAGAATCAAAACTTAGTTGTGTGTCTATTGTGTGTTTCGGTTCGTTGACGTTGACAACTAAATACTTGAACACTATAGAATTTGATGGTATATATTGTTGTGCTCAATTTGTCCTTGTACTATTTCACTGTACATAAATATATATAACGAATAATCCATACATGGACATTTGAACATAAAAGACAGATCAAATTATAATGTCGTATACAAGCCTGATCTTTATCCTTAAACAGTATGATGTATAGCTGTAAAATAATTCTCACGATATTTATTCTCATCAATCGATACATGTATAAATTACGTATATATATATATATATTTATTTATTTATATATTAAATCTTTTAGTTTATTATCTTTAGATACTTTTAATGGCGTTAATATTCTAGTATGTCTCAGTCATGTCTAAAACCCTGCAGCGTGATAGTGAAAGTACAGTATCGTAATTATTATATATTTATATTATAAAGTTACACACATTGAACACTACATCGACATACTTTTTAGGTAAAAATAATAAAAAAATTATATAAAGAATGAAGATCATAATTGAAGGATAAAATATGTAAAACATGTCATTTTATTTATATATACATGATGATTTACCAATTATAATGCAATTATCGTACAAAAACTTTAAGATTCAACAATTCTCAAAGTGATAAAACATCAAAGTTATAAAAAAAATGGGGAAAAAAATAACAATGTAAAAAATTAATGAGTAAATAAACAGATAAATAAAAAAAAATGCAACAAAAGATAAAAAGCAAATGGAATTGGATACAGAAATAAAGCCAAGTTGGTTCTGACAATTCCACTTTCGTTTTCGAAGGTCTAATCTTTGCTCTCCGCTCAACTGACTTTTACTGACTCATTTACTATATCTATATATGTATATATATATACATTGTCGATGACACGAATGAAATTGCGGGAAGAACGATTACTTGTCACGACGTAAAAAAAAAAAAAGAAAAGAGTACACCAAACAAACTAAAACAAAATTTCAAGAATGAATGTAGAAAATTACAATAATCTATTTTCTGTTTTTAATTTTCAGGTGATAAATGGCTGGTCTCTTGCCTGGGAGTTTTACACTTAAGCAAAGGCCTGTTTTATCGTGTTGTACCAGCAGATCAGGGCTTTGGTAATACCGGCGATACATCCGGACCACCAACGACCGAATACGCCGGTGTCTTTCGTTTCCGGTTATGGTGGTGTGGTTCCTGGGTAGAAGTGCTCGTTGACGATCGATTACCAGCTGTGCATGGACGATTAGCATTCATTCAGAGCCGCCACAGTGATCATTTTTGGCCGGCGTTACTTGAGAAAGCCTATGCAAAGTAAGCAATCAATCAATTTACAAAAGAACAAAAGAATAATAAAAAAAAAATGATAATAGGGAAGTAGTACTTGATTTTTTTTCATTGGTTTATAATATTATAGGAATTCTCGATAATTCCATTTTTTAAAATAGAAATGAATTTGCGTTTGCTTTTCCCAAGTGAAGATTTTACAGCAGGAAAGACTGTAAACCCCGTGGATTTTGCTCCTGATAACTGCGAGCACGACTTCGAGGAGGCGGTTAGCCTCAACTGCGGCATGAAAAATAGAAGAAATGTGGAGACTCGCGAGTATTGCGACGAGAAGAGGAAGAAGAAGAAGAAGAAGAAAAGTATTGGACGGAGTAGTGGTGTGGTAATGGTATAGAGGAAAAAGTAGAGAAGAAACGCATAGCACAGACAAGAATGAAAATGTATGGTAGAAGGCAAAGATGTAGACAAGAAAGATATAAATTCAGCCTTGGAAGCGAAAGCCACCGGAGTAACTCTCATGGTGTGTAATGTAAAACTCTCTTTTACCGCGCGTCTGGCCGTGGTATCGTCCGTGGTCCGAGTAATGGCGTCATAGATATATATATATATATATATATATACACTGGGCAATCACGAATATAAGAAAACAAAAGTATTAAAGGAAAAAAGGGAAATAACATTCTCCTGTATATATTTTGCTCCGTCTTGTAAAAAATTATTTACTATTGCCATCTTGCATTTGATTTTAACATTATTTAACGATAGACGATAAAATGAATGTAAAGGAAGAAATTGTAGCTGAAATATATCAAGTGTTTCACATATACACGGAGAAAATAATTGGAAAGAATATGGTAGGAGAAGTAAATATATATAATGGTTTATTTTATTGTATATTCCAAGAAGAGATAATAAGTGAACATACAGATATTGAATGGACAATATATATTTTTCTTCTCTACTCTTCATTTTCCATTGCCATTTAAAATGCTACACTTCTTTTATAATGTTAATGTTGCTGCATTGTTATTATCATTTTATGCCCTCATTCGCTCTTTTTTCTTCATTCAAACCTGTCCCTTCTGCGCTACAGCTCGTCCGCACAAAGAGTCCAATGATCTTGGCACAACGTTTCCGCATGTTCCTTTACATTTTTTTTCCCTCATTTCAATCGAGAAATTCCTGTGGATGAAACTGACGTGTTTACCCGCTGAATTCTATATAATATACACGCTGCGGTAACACGAATGAATGAAGACTCTTTCGACTTTTATTGATGATGAAGATATTACCCATAAAGGCATTCATCAAAACACATTTGTAAAAATAGTAAAGAAAAAACATTTGTATATATATTTTTTTTCTATATCTTCAATTTTGTGTAAAATCAAAAATCACCGAAACTTTTCGTATAATTATTGTAAATATTATATAACTAATGTAATTAATTACGCGAAAAATCATCGTCACGTTCCATCAATTAATTAATATTCTCCACCACGTATCAGAGTGATCCATTCGTTTCAACGTTTATTGACAATCAAAGAGAATGAAAGGAAAAAAAAATGAAGATAAAATAAATACAACCGCCCGACAGAGTGGATATATTATAAATGATAATAAATGCATCGTTGGCATTGGTGACACACAATCCTTATTTCCGACTCTGCTCATTGCGATGGTGCGCGGGGCCGCGCGCACTCATGAATCCAGCACATCCGAATAAGGAACATGCTACATAAATATATATATATATGTGTGTGAGGAATCAGGATCGTGTATAGAAAGCTTCTCGTATATGCCCAACGCGTGTTGCTGAAGACAACGATTTCCATTAGAAAATACACACATACACACATGAACACCCGTGAATATATACATAAACACACTCGGTTAATTTATTTCTTCGAGCGTTACGTTCACGCGCACATGAGAGTGCCCTCTTCTCATCCACCTTCTCAATACATTTTTCTTATATTCTCACTGTACTCATAAACTCTTCTCTCTTTTCTTTACCCGTCACGTAATGAAAAATTGGTCATTCCAATAATGCACCAGACGCCGCTTTCTCTCATAGTCATGTGCCTTGTCCATCTTTTTTTTTTTTTGTTTATCTTTTCTTCTCTCTTCTCGTAAACTTGGTTAAAATTTTTTTTTCTCGAGTTAAAAGATAATTGACCGGTAATGATCATGATTGTTATTTTGTCATCATGAATTGAGCAATGAAGGACATAAATATGAGCATTGAGAGATATACTGCTCCTGGTGAAATGATTTGTTTTGAAATTTTAATGTGTCTTATGATACATATGAATTTAAAGTTATATAAAATAAATACGAGAGCTAGATAGCAGGTAATTGGTGATAAAATAAAACAATGCAACTGCCTGCAAATACATACGACAATTTTTTTTCCAAATACGTAACATATTGCTGCATGTATATGAATACACTGAATGTATATACAAAATTAGCTTGCGTTTCAAGCATCGTTGATACTTTCACTGGACAAGAGTATTTATACAGTGTATACAGAGAGTCGGTCCGTTGCACGCGCGCCCCGATGGATCGGAGGTCAGTGCACCGACAACCATGCTCTATGTGCTTCACCGGCAGCTATATACTCTTTATAAACTAAAAAATAAATAAATAAAACTGGAATAAGATAGAGACAAATAAATAATATATAATACAAAATAATGGGCTGTATAGTAGTGATGAATAGTACGTGTGAGGCGACTTTATGAATCATTAAGAACAGCTCTAATGTTGGAGCAACACATACACCATTAGGGGGATGACTTGGAGCAGTAAATGGGAATAAAATGAATGGAGTCAGGTGAAATAACTATGCTGGTAGAACGAGAAAATAAAATAATCGAACGAGTTCTGATGAATGCATGCATGATGTATATGATGATGATGGGCGTATTATAATACTCTTCTTTCCTGTTCCCTGCGACTGTACTTGCAGTTTTCATGATATTCATATATAATAAATATGTATGTATAAAATATTTTTCACACATGTAAGAATATATCGTTGCATGGCGTAATAATAAATATGCTGATTAATGCACAATTAAATATTCCATCAATACTCAATTGCGAGAAAAATTTGTCAATATGATGTAGACAAGAATTGACAACGTTGAATGAACAATAAGTCAACCCACTTTCTACAACCGCCATTGAGTAAATTCTTTCACGATTTATTCATCTAGAGAGTGGACTTTCAAACCAATCTATACTCCATGACAATCTGATCGCTATGTGTATACTTTTGTTCATTTTCATTTTTCATTATTATGTATTTATTTATTTATTTATTTGCTAGTGAATAATTATGGATTCTCACTGCAAGAATGCTGATTTCTTTCTATATTTCATTTTCAGGTTGCATGGCTCATATGAGGCGTTGAAATATGGTACACTACTGGATGGATTATCTGATCTCACTGGTGGAATTACCGAAAGCATCGCTATACGTCAAGATCCAACTGGATGTGGTCGGGCTCTCGCGAAACTTCTGGACATGACTTCACTAATTACCTGCACAGTTAATAACAGTCAACAACAACAACACCAAATACGTACAAGCACAGAGAAACTCGCTAATGGAATTCAAATTGGAATTAATTACAGACTTTATGCTATTGAAAGGGTAAAAGAATAAATAAACAATATTTCGATGCATTCTTGGTTAAATAATATTTAACAATTTTACCAATGATTATTTTAGGTGGAAACGTTCGGTGGTGAAGCTGTACAGTTGGTAAAATTGAGAAATCCTTTGGGTCCTGGTGGTGAATATATTGGCGCGTGGGCGCGTGGTGGTCTGGAATGGGATGAAGTACCGATTGTTGAGAGAGATCGATTGGCTGTGAGAAATATGGCTGAGGGTGAATTTTGGATATCGTATTCGGACTTTGTTAAGACATTCACGCATTTAGAAGTGGTTCATTTGGATGCGGAAACATCGAGGGATGAGCCATCGTTGCATAGTAAACACACTTGGCAAATGAAATTATATCAGGGCAGTTGGCGGCGAGGTGTTACTGCTGGTGGATGTCGAAATAATCAAGGTATGTAGAATGTGAATTATTGCTTGAAAAATGAAAGTTAAATAAATAAGAAGTTGTTGAACAATTGGGTCATTGTTTTTTTTCTTTCTTTCTTTTTTTCTTTCAGAAACTTTCCATATAAATCCACAACTTCATCTTATTCTCAGTGAAATGGAGGAAGTTATCGTATCACTGAATCAACATTCTATTATGGAACCAAAAGTGAATAATTTAGTTTGTGATTCTATTTTCAATTTCAAATGATTTTATATAATGAAACGATTCATGAATAAATGTATAATTTTATTTTAAAATCCATAATATTAAACAGGTGATAGGTTTTACGGCGTACACATTGCCAAAGAACAACACCGAGGCTATTAATAGGCAATTTTTCAAAAAAAATAAATCGCTGGTAAATTCTCAATATACAAACAGTCGTCAGGTGAGTCATCGTTGTCTCCTTGAGCAAGGCGGGTATTTACTTATACCAACTACTTTCGAACCTGGACAAGAGACCAACTTTACGCTACGGGTTTATAGCAGTAAGCCTCTAAAGCTAAAGTATGTATATTTTTGCATGAAATATATAAAAAAAATTCTGATTTAATAATATTATAATATAATCACGTCCTTCAGATTATTAGACACTGTTCCCACATTAATAAAATCGGCAATTGTCAAAGCCCCAGCGTTGGAGGGTAAAGGATTTTCGCAATACGAAGCAGTTTTTCTTCAATTAGCGGATGAACACAAAACTGTCAATGCTTTTGAACTCCAGGAATTATTAGAAGCCTGTCTTCCCAACGGTAAATATTCTAGTTGTGCATATTAAACTTTTATTCAATTATTTTTTCGCTATTTATTTATAGTTGATCATTTAAATTGCAGATTATATTAAAAGCTGTGCCTCTATGGAAGTTTGTCGACAAGTAGTTTTCACTATGGATGTATCCTTACATAATTTTATTGATTCTTAAATTTAAACGTTTATTAATTATATGTTTTAGTGATTTATTTTTTAAACAAGCGAGGAAATCACTTTATTTCCATTTGTGAATAGATTACGTTCAATTTCCTTAACTACGTATGTACAGAGTTCGGGGAGTGGCAGACTGGAATTCAATGATTTTAAAGACCTAATGTGTAGTTTAAAGTACTGGCAGGCGGCATTCAAAAATCACACGAAAGAGAGAACTGGTATTCTCAAGGCTGAAAGACTACGTGACGCACTTATAGAAGTTGGTTAGTTATTTTTTAACCATGAAAATTAAAAGAAATTTGGAATAGTTGACGAATTATAAAACTTAAGTACACTTACATATTTCGTTTTCAGGATTTCAATTGAATACTGAAGTGTTGGCGGTGTTGATACTCAGATATATGAGAAAAGATGGTACACTTAGATTTGGAGACTTTGTATCAGCTATTTTACATTTGAGTGATGCATTTGGTAATTAAATTTTGAATGTAAATATTTAATTAATTATTTGAATATTGTTTTGAATAAATGAAAAACGTTTTTTTCAGCGATTTTTGAAGGCAAAGATCCGTTACAAAATGGCAGTATAAAGTTGAATCTCTCTGAGGTAAAAACAATAATGAGTAAATTATTTTAATAAACAGTTTATTCGACTGGTTAATACCCTCATATTTATGTATAATTTCAGTGGTTGAGATCATCCTTGATGTGTTGAGGAGTCTCGGTAATAAATGTCAACATGGAATAGTTTACCATGTTTTGTAAATAATACAACAGAAGAAATCATTTTCACAAGCCATATATTGAATAAATGACAATTCCTTCTCCTACGAATCCTTTCCACTTTTCATAACAAAATGTATAAAAATAAATTCGTCCGCATATAGTGTTAATTGTTTGACTTGTTAGAGTATAATATGATTGTATAATACATTGGGATTAATAAAATTATGCGTTTATTTTGTATAAATAACTTAAATGATTTTCATCTTCCTGAATAAATTTTTATGTAGTAATGATGATTGATTTAAACAACCAATATAATACAAATTTACAGGGTTTATGATTCTGCGATTTAAATGTGGTGTATGCTAATATGGTATAGGTAATGAAAGTGTAAGATACTCGAGGTACATTCTCTTACGGATTTAACTATACACAATATGCATTGTGGCGTCTTGGTGATGTGTGCACATAATTTTTTTAAATTTGCGTGAACAGCGCAGCTGTCTGGGACGCGGAATCAGCCACGACCGTCACGAATGACGTGGATTTAGGTTAGGTTCTCTAGGTGGGCAAGAGTTGTGTCGTATTTTTTCAGCATAACAGACGAATTTTTGCTTAGCTGTAATTTAGTGTAAATATGTTTGAGATCACAGATACCCAGAGTAAGTATATATAAATTAAACGTTCTATTTAGTGAAACACATTCTTAAAAGTTATTTGTAAATTGGTTATTATTGATCTGTTGATAGCGACAAATAGTGTTTGCTAATTGTTGAGACAATAAGAAAATTTTAAACAAATTTGCGATGTTGCAGAGATTGGAGTTGGTTTGGCTGGCTTTGGAATGTTTTTCCTGTTTTTGGGTGTACTTCTTTTATTTGACAAGGGCCTACTGGCCATTGGAAATGTAAAGACACGATATTTTTTATCACTGCTCAAAAAACATTTGCTATTTTTCTACATGCAATGATTAATCAAATTTTCAATTCCAGCTCTTATTTATTTCCGGCTTAGGTTGTGTAATTGGACCTAAAAGAACTTTCAGTTTCTTCTTTCAAAGACATAAATTAAAAGCTAGTTTAGCATTTTTGGGTGGCATAATTGTTGTTCTTATGGGATGGCCTCTGATAGGAATGATTCTTGAAACATATGGTTTTATTTTGCTCTTCAGGTAATTTCAATAACAAAATTTGATACGGGTATGATGTATATACAATTATAAATTTCATAATATATATGATTCAATTTATTTTGCAGTGGATTCCTACCAGTAGCAATCAATTTCCTTCGAAGAGTACCAATTCTAGGAACATTTTTAAATATGCCTGGCATTAGTAAAATCACGGATATGCTGGCAGGAGATTCAACCAGAACGACTGTATGACCTTATCTTTAAACAAAATAGTTAGTTACCTTAAGCACTGTAAATACCAAACACATCAATCCATAACCTCGAAATTCCTACTCATCCCATTCCTTACCATTGTCTATGCACTATATTAGATGAATTCAATTTTTTTCTTTTTGACGATAAACAACGTTGAAGAAAAAACAAAAATAATTATGCCAATTATCTCTAATATACGATTTCGCGTCACTTATGAATATTCGCAATATATATAATTTTATATTTCTGTTTATAATTGTTTGTTTTCTGTTTTCACCTTCTGTTAGTGAATTGTGAAGTCATAAAGTTATAAACATCAATTATTGAAAGAATCAAGATACGTATTTTGTAACTTTATCAAGATCAAAATAAATGTACAAAAAAAATTGTAATTCATCAAAATTAAGCGGTAGTGTGAATGATTTTTTTTCAATGTTCTTGAAATGTTCCAGGGCTTTTAAGTATTATTGGTGATACCAACAACATACTGAACAATCCCGTTTAGAAGAAATTTTTACATAAAAAAATTTTTAATATATGTACAATTTTATATTTTTCTTTCACCAATCATTTCCTTTGAAAATCCATTGATGTAATTCTTGACGCATCAGCATGTTTCAGTAACATAAAAAATCAGACTTTGACCTTTAACCTTATGACTTCGTACACAGGCATATACAAACAGCGGAGTGACTACATTGTAAAAAGATACAAAAGAAAACACACTTTGATTTTTATTACTTCGATATTTTTTATTGATTTTCCGTAATTATTTGTATACATCTTAACATGAACAGATTAGATGCATACACATTCAGAGTAACGTCAGGTAATGTATTATTTTACACAAGCGTTTTGTCCGGAGTGCGAAGTATGTTATTTTATTTTAAATTATCATCCCCCTAAACTCGGTGTACTGTTTACAGATACTGCTTGAAGATGATCGTTTTTTTTTATAATTATCATTACGAATTAATAATTATCTACAATGGGCCGAGATTAAGGGCGGGGCAGCCCAGGTCTACGCGCCCCGCCATCGCCGTCGTTGGATCTTTTGTTCGCCGCGCGTCGTCTTGTCTTTTTGTTTTTATTTTTATTCCCCTTTATAAATTAGATTTCATCCATTAAAGGAAAGGTTGAGTTGCTTTTCATTTTTCTAATGATGATACCATTATATTTCCCCCCAATTATATTTCAACGATTTTACAATTGTTACTTTCTCATATATGCACAAATATATTTTGTCCTTTTCATTTGAGCATATTTCATTATTCATGCATGGATATTTGTCAATTGAATTGAATTATGAATGTTCTAGTAGTTTTTATTTTATTTTTAGGTTAGGCAGTCATCATTGATTTTTTAAAAGTGACATACCATATCACAAATGTCCACGAGCCCGCGAATCATATACATTTAACGAAAGTGTTTGCACGGTAAAATCTTATATTCAATATATCCACACTTTGGCAATAGGTTTATCATTCCATGATTTGTGTGGTTTTGATGGCGTTATTGAAAGCGAAAAAAATACTGAATCCGGCAATAAATTAAATAAAAAAAAAAATAGTTGCAACCGCGTATATGCCGAGTTTTTATGAATTTCACGAGTCACTATCGATTTGCTCATTTTTGAGGAACATTTACATGTTTTTCATATTTGTTTTTTTTTTCAATATAAAATCATCGATGGGGAATTTTAGCATTTGACTTTTTATTACATTTGCATTCAAATATCGGGAGGACTCGGGGGTGCGTGACAAATGTGTTTTCCATACAATCATTAACTGTTGAATTCGAAGGGAATTATTTTGTTTCCAACTTTCTTCAAGATTTTATGTGTTTAATGGTAATTGTGATTGTGTAATTATGAGGGTGAGAGGAAGGGTATTTACTTAATGGGTAGCCGAAAAAAAATAAAATAATAGTGGACAGGAAACGAAAATCTTCTTAAAGGAGGTTCTTGATCTCGTCATAGAGTACCAACACAAGAGCACCACCAGTACCACGGAGCACATTGGAGAACGCACCCTTGAAGAATGCATTACCACCTTCACTTTTGTAGATGGTGGCCCAGCAATGGAGTGTATTCTTGTACAACATTTCGGACTTTGCACGTCCGGACTGCATCATCATACGCCTACGTACGGTATCGAAGGGATATGACACAATACCGGCAACGGTGGTAACAGTCTAATAAACAAGAAAAAATAGGAATAGTTTTAATATCACTCGTTCAATTATATTACTTACACTATTATTAAATTGATAAAAATTATTCGTACCTGTGCAATACCCCATGAAACAAGGAATGGAGTTTTCTTGGGATCGGGCAACATTCCACGTGCGGTATCATAGAAACCGAAATATGAGGCACGGTAAATGATGATACCCTGGACGGATACACCGAATCCACGATATAATCCACTAAGACCATCAGATTTGAAGATTTTACTCAGACAATTTCCAAGACCACTGAATTCACGGTCGCCTCCGGCTTTACCAACATCAGCTGCTAACCTATTTATCAAATGAACAATATAACAATATTGAATGATGACAAAATTAATAATATAAATAAGCCAACAATCATGTATTTAATTGTTCAATGCATTACCTGGTTCTGGCGAAATCAAGTGGATAAACGAAGCACAGTGATGTGGCTCCAGCAGCACCACCGGATGCAAGATTACCAGCGAAGTAGCGCCAAAATTGTGTGTGCTTGTCAACACCACCCAAAAAGACTTGCTTGTATTTGTCTTTGAAGGCAAAGTTCAACGCCTGAGTTGGGAAATAACGGATGACATTGGCGAAATTACCACGCCAGAAACTGAGGAAACCCTGTTCTCTTGGGATACGGACGAAGCAATCGACCATACCTAATACAAAAAAAATTCTATTTTATAATGAACAATAAATAATATCTATTTGTTATAATTTTCTAATGTCTTGATAAATTTTATACATACAGGTTATGTACAAATTTTATGTTCCATTGAATATGTTGTATATGCTCTTATAGAAAACTATTTTATTCGAGTGTAAACCAGTCGTAACTGGACCCTTAATACGCGTGATATGAAAATGAGGTCATAATGCGAATTCGTCACCGTAGTCGTACCCCCTTTATACTCCTCATACATTCCACAGTTCACTATCTATCTTCGATAATTGTCCAACAATGAAAAATCTATTTGTTCACCATTTCCAAATACGAATAACGTAACTCATCTACATGTTAATATTGGCGTTTGCGTACGGATATCGAGTGGCAATTGATTAAAAAAGAATTCATTCAAATGTATCATATTTTTATGAATCGTGTTAATCACAATATAATTTCTTCATTCAATGATAAATGTCCGGGTGTAAGACATGCAATAGTGACATTGTTACGTGGCAAAGTTACCGCGAGTACATAACCCCCTTTTTTTTTCCCCCACTTATTCCCTCCATTGTTAGCTATTATTATTTGTAAAATATTTAAATACATTTCATTCATCTCTATCGTTGTGTTTCTCGTTTCATCTTCACGAGGAAATTGCAAAGTGTCCGCCATATTGTACCGCATCGTCATTGATCGACGCCTCTAGAAACACGAGCCAAAACGAAAAAGGAAGCCAACAATTCAATGGACGCCATCTGGCTGTCGTAGTTTTCTCTTATCGACCCAACTGCAATAATATTACTGGTCTACTTGTTAATCGTGTGTCCTCAAATGTTACGTAACAATTGAGACTGGGCGAACATTATCATCATTACATTACATAAAAATAAAAAAAAGGATTATAATAAACGTTGCGGTACAGTGAAACGCTGCTGCTGTTACTTCTCGTTGCATCGGCAATTCTCTAATACAATTTCGGCTCATTGACGATTTGGCCGTTATGTAATCTTAAAATAGACCCAAATAGACTGGATGAATTCAAGACGAACTGTGCGAACGAATGACCTCGACACACGCCCCGTATCTTTGACATTGACACAATTGCCAACTGTCACATGTGGAGAACGGCCGAAAGACAAATTTTATTTTCCTCTCACACTTTACACGCGGATATAGCCCTTCAATTTCCGCCTTCCATTTTCTTTTATCCCCATTTTTTTTGTCTATCAATTGCACGTGCTCTCACCATATCTAATATATAATTGTAATTAATCAATAATGAAGAATTAAAATCACAAATAATGGACAATAACTTACCCTTGTAACGTTGGTCCTCAGCGATTTGCTTGGAGATATGCTGTACTTGAAGCAGCAGCTTGACTCGTTCGATTGGTGCAACGGCGGTTTTTGAAATCGCGGCAGACACACCGCCAGCAATAAAATCTTTAGCAAAGCTTACTGGATCCGCGAGACCCGACATTGTGAAAGTTTTTTTTTTTTGTGATGGGTTACTTGCAAAAAGGAAGAAAAAGGAGAGTTCGATTTCGGATCTCCTTCTGTTGTGTTGTGTATTAGACGCGCGCCGGACGACGAGTGAGCGAGCTACGAGTCAGAGTTCTTTTCGTTGAAGCGAGCTCTCTGCTGCTAAGAATAGATACATAGGTCACGTGTTAGCTTCTGCGCACAAACAACATCACGTTTAATTGATTGTGGTATGTGGCCATGAGGAGGCGCGCGGATAGTAACCTCGAAACCCTGACACTTGGGACATTTACAATGGCACATCAGTATATAGGTTATAATGCAATGATAACTATGTATTTAACAATAGGTATTCTTTAGCAATAAATTATTCAAAAATATCATTGGCAATTATTTTTTTATATCAAAGTAGCGCGATTATTGTAAATGGAATAAGTAGTTTTTGAATTTCTTCATGATTTCCCGCTATTTGCCGCATATCCATTTTCGCGTTTGAGCGTGTGTGCATACAGCTCTCGTGACCAATCAGGGTCTTTACAGCAGTCAGGGTTGCGTTCAGTTTATTGGCGGGCAACGAATATCTAAATAATTTCCATTTTAAATATTGGGATTTCCAGTTATATTTATTTTATTTATTGCGTTGAAATATGAAAGTGTTTTGTTAATAATTTACATAAATAAATGTGTCTGGCAACAAAACCTTGTGTTATATTCAACTGAAGTACACACACACGCACACTGGCAACTATGGTAATGAAATTCCTAATATATGGACATATGGGCGTTCTTCATTATTAATGCCATAGCGCGGGAAATTTGAGTGCTGAAAAAAATCAATAAATTCCTCGGTTTTAGGTTACCTTATATTTTTATCCTCCAATTGGATAATATTTATACAAATAAATATCGATTGATGATTAGCAATACAATATAATGGAATTGATATTAAATAACGTGATAAAATTATAAAAATTGACAATAACAGAGAGAATATAGGGTGTATGTTCTTGGTTTGACACTTAGCCCTGGGACACAAGTCGCAAGGTCAAACACACGCTGTTCGAATGAAGGAGGCCAACGGGACACAAAGCTTACGTAATCCTGGCCAATTGCCAGGATTCTCTCATGATGGCATCCAAGCAAAAGACCCAAAGTTCAATGGAGCACTCGCGTGGTCGATTTTGCGATCTACGTCGGTGGTGAAATATTATTAATAGATTCTTTGAAATAATGCACAGCTACACGCGGACCTTGCAGAAAAATAGATTATTGCTAAATCTGTTATATATGTATATATAATATACAGAAAGAATGAGGGAGATTTGATAGCGATGATTATATGTATATGTATTATATATGATGATGAGTGAATCTTTTCAGATGTGGCAGAGAATGTATTTTTTTTTTAGCACGGTTATGTATTAATGTTTGTGTAATAGTGATTGAATAATATGTGCTCCATTAATCGACACTATTTTTCCTAAAATAAAATGTTGCATTGAATTTTTGGTTATCTTTTAATAGGCACAGCACAAAGACATTGTATGAAATGTTCAATGATGCCAATAAATCATGGATCATTTTTGTATTGATATGTAAAAATTAATGTGTCTACATATTACGTATGTTTAATGTATAAATATATGTATACAATATAAACGTACATGTAAGCGTATATATTTATATGTCTTTTTTAAATATAATGGCAATGAGAATGTGATCATTTTCATGGAATAAAGCGATAATATTTTTGGAGTGTTTTAGGTTAGTGTGAGATAAGACTTCTGAGTAAAGCTGGTTATTCTGTCATCGTTATGAATGAATGAATATAGCGGAAGAAAAAATATGACGGTATATACTCTTCTCTTCGCCAAGGTTAATGCACTCGAATTCCTAATGCGATATGCTCTCGTAATTATGTATACTTACTTATTTCAGATATATACAGTCGTATAATGTGTTTTCTTGTTTGAATAATTCAATTGAAAATAATTTGAGGGAGTAGATAAATCTGGATATTTATTCTATATTAAAATTATATAATATTGTAGACATTTGAAGGGAATCTTTCGAGTATTATATCATTTACAAATTCGATTTTTCATCTAGAATTTGACTTTATCCAAAAATATTTTGTAAAAACATAAAAATAATAGTAATGGAAATGTATGGAGTCATCTTGCGGGAATTCCATCAAGTATTGAACGTAACGGAACGATAGGAAATGAACCGCGCGAGAACTCCATTGTTAGAAAAGTCAGAACTTGAGTCAATAATTTATGTCAATTTATGTTAATTTAATTACATGTGATTACAACGTTGTTCAAGTGAAATTGGGATATGGAATCCCGTATAATCATGCGATAATGGGGCGAATTACAACAACTAACATTTAAATCCCATTGAATTTCGTTGCGGTGCGGGAGATTGTTGATTGACATTTCAGGTTATGGTTTGTAGAATTACAATTTCCTCTTTTTTCTTTCTAATCATTACGTATTAATTAAATTATACGTATATTGAGAAACATCATGCGATAAAAAATTACTTTGACATAGTTATTAACGTTTAAATAGTTGATAATATCAATAAATTATTAGCGTAATATTGTCTTTGCGAAAAAAAGGTCTTTTACGACGTTCGAGTTTTGTTGAATTGTTTTCAATATTTATCTTGTCATTATTTTGAAACCCCACCGTTCTAAACTGGTGTATTACTCATACCGGGTCACAGATATTAATTGACACGAATTAAATAAATTTTTGTCTCTGTTCACATCGTCATATCAACTCGTCTAATTTTCAAACAATGAACTCTTATTATATTCAGTTATCATTTTTTATTATTATGATATTGCAATCTGAATAATCGAATTTGTTTTTTTATTAAAAAATCCTAATATAATGGATGAGATGTAACACTATGCAATAAATATTCTACAGTATGTTATTTCATTTACGTTTACAGACATGGTGTAAATATCAATGTGTCACTGAGTCATCATGTCTCCTGATGGTGAGACAATCATCGAGACAATGACTGAAGGTATATTATACGTTTATCTATGTATCAATAATAATTTAAATGAATTTTATGCCATTTACATTTTTATCTAAAAATATTCATTGAAAATGTATGTGTTTATTTTTAGAAATAGAAAATCAACCTGGTGGGGAGGATGCTCATTCTGGTAAGTTTCAATGTTTCAATGTCATCCTCGACACGTGTTTTTAATTATGCGATTAAATGTCTCTATTCGATTCAATGTCAATCAGTTTTGTTATAATTCAATTAGTACCACAGTGTGGGTATCTGTTATGAAAAAGTACACAGGGCTTCATATCTTTCTTGTGAGTGTACAGAAGTGCAATGAGAATCATCATTTGATTTTTATTCTGCTATTTTTTTTCTACAGTTTATTTCAACAATAACTCGATACAATAGTATACTATATTGATTGGTGAAAATAATTTTGAAAATGTTTAATATTAAGATATTGAGATATTTAAATGGAATAATTTCGCTTATTAGATACGAGTGAGCCGCGAACTGCGCATGGTGATGGTTCACAAGAGAATGGAATTGAGACATTATTGGTTCCATGTCAGGATATATTGACCTCGCATAGCTCCACTGTACAAGGTGAGAGCAGTGACGCAGCAAGCATTTACACTGCGAGTACATCTGTCTCCGGTTACGGTGAGTTGTTTTTCATCTTCATCATTTCCTTTTCACATTCAATTACGAAAAATACTATTATCGTCATTCATCATATATTTAGAGACGAGTTCCAGTAGAATGAGTGCTGTCACTGTTGTCTTGCCATGGGGCGCTCAAAAAGAAACTGTTAAGCCTCAACAAATTGAAGATATGGATTTGCGTCCCGGTGAATTTGTAATGCGAACGCTATTCGCTGATTTTGCATCGCAAGCAGAGAGAAAAATTGAAGCTGTTATGACAGAAACGGAGAAACCATTGTCAAAAGTATTGCAACGTGGTGAAGATTCACAATTCGATCAATTATTATCGGCATTTGGTTCAGTCGCTGAACATTGTTTACCGTCTATATTGCGTTCATTATTCAAGTGGTATGAGCGACAATTGGTTGAGCAGAGTAATGATCAGAAAAAACCGACGTCTGGAAAGGAAGATCAGAGAGGAAAGAGTATTATGTATACAATTGTGTCGAGTAGTGTGGAAACAGTGGAAAAGAGTGAAGCTGATTTGCTTCAAGAACGACGTGATCTTGCGGTTGAATTTATATTTTGTCTGATGCTAATTGAAGTATTGCGACAACTGCCTTTTCATCCGGGCCATGAAAACTTAGTTACGGAAATTGAAAATATTGCATTCAAACATTTTAAATATCGTGAAGGGATTCAGAATGAACCTAATGCTGGAAATATTCATATAATTGCTGACTTATATGCTGAGGTTATTGGTGTATTGGCGCAATCTAGATTTTTGGCTGTGAGAAAACGCTTTATGATTGAATTGAAAGAATTAAGGGCTAAAGAACCGAATCCGCACACGACCCAAAGCATAATATCACTTTTGATGGGTATGAAATTCTTTAGAGTCAAAATGGTACCAATTGAAGAATTCGAGGCATCATTTCAATTTATGCAAGAATGTGCACAATATTTTTTGGAGGTTAAAGACAAAGATGTGAAACATGCATTGGCAGGACTATTTGTAGAAATACTCGTGCCAGTTGCAGCGGCTGTGAAAAATGAAGTGAATGTTCCGTGTTTAAAGAATTTCGTTGAAATGCTTTATTCGACAACTCTGGACATGTGTACTAAATCGAAACATCGATTGGCACTATTTCCACTAGTCACGTGTCTCCTATGTGTGAGTCAAAAAACATTTTTCCTTCAAAATTGGCATTACTTTTTAGCAATGTGTTTATCACATCTAAAAACACGCGATCCGAAAATTAGTCGAGTAGCATTAGAAGCGTTGTATCGTCTTCTTTGGGTTTATATGATTCGAATCAAGTGCGAAAGCAACTCAGCAACTCAAAGTCGATTACAAAGTATTGTCAATTCACTATTTCCAAAAGGTTCTAAAGCAGTGATGCCAAGGGACACGCCACTGAATATTTTCGTGAAGATTATTCAATTTATTGCGCAAGAACGACTTGATTTTGCTATGAGAGAAATTGTATTTGATTTATTGTCTGTTGGTAGACCGGTAAAAATTATTTTAACACCGGAGCGAATGAGTATTGGTCTCCGGGCATTTTTAGTTGTCGCCGACAGTCTGCAACAGAAGGAGGGCGAACCACCAATGCCAAGGACGATGGGTGTATTACCTAGTGGCAATACAATGCGTGTAAAAAAAACTTTTCTCAATAAAATGCTAACTGAAGATACAGCAAAAAGTATTGGCATGTCATCATACTTTCCGCATGTTCGTCGTGTCTTTGTCGATATTCTACGAGCCCTGGATGTACATTATGGTAGACCATTGATGATGACAAGCACTCAGAATATGAACAAAGAACCGGACGGTATGATAACGGGTGAGAGAAAGCCGAGAATCGATTTATTTAGAACGTGTGTTGCCGCTGTGCCGCGACTAATTCCCGACGGGATGACTGGCGCTGAATTAGTTGATTTACTTGCACGACTCACAGTTCATATGGACGAAGAACTTCGTGGGCTTGCATATCAAAGTCTACAAACATTGGTTCTCGATTTTCCTGATTGGAGACAGGATGTCGTGTTGGGCTTTACGCAATTTCTTGCACGCGATGTTCAGGATACATTTCCCCAACTTGTAGATAATGGTTTACGAATGTTGCTGCAACTGTTAACATCGTGGAAAAATGCATTGATCAGCCCGAGTCCTAGAGCGAAGGAACAAACAATAGATAATAATCGAGTTTATCCGAGGATTGAAATGAAAGGGAAAAAAGTAACGGATCCAACAGGACCTAAAATTGAACAAGCATCGAGTGTATTTCATCTTGTTGAGGGTTTTGCTCTTGTAATGCTCTGCAATTGTCGGCTGTATCCACGACGATTAGCTGTTCATATTTTGCGGGAAGTTAAAGTTTTATTGAAGGCGTTGGGTGGTTTAGAAACAGATCAGCCAGTGATTGATGTGATAGATGCGTGTTGCTCGTCAGTTTTAGAAAAAATGTTATCACTTATTACCGCCAGCGGAAAAAGCCGCGGTTGCGTCAACATCTAATGTTGATTTACAATGGATTGCGGATAGAAGTAGTTGCGTTTGGACTGCAGGATTTCATGACGAAAATAGTATTAAAAGTTCGTCATTATTAAATTTGAATGGCGCTGATCCATGGAGCACATGTTTATTTGCTTTTTTGGAAAGAGATCGAGTTCTCACCATGTGTCCCAATGCAACTGCCCACTCTTGGCCAATTGTTTTTACCAGAATTAATTCCCTCTTTGCTGTTGTTGATCCCACGTAAGTATTTCAATGTGCATTTTATTCAATGCGTGGCAATAAATCCTTCTTGCTTTTTAACAGTCCAGTGAATGATAATCGAGCGTCGTTATTACGAAGTTCAACAACAGTGAGGAAACCAGTGAATGAAAGAGATGTTTATATGCATATTTGGAAGAATTATTTGACATTTGGTTATCGAGTTGTGCCACCCATACCCAGTCCGATAATTCGATGCGCGAGTCCGGATTTAAGTCTCAGGTTAATTAATATTTATATCGTACATTTACAATAACTTTATTGCATATTGGCTACGATAATAATAATTTATTTTTTTATTATATATGTCGAGTAATTAGTGGTATAGTAAAAGAGATATCTATCATTAAAATGAATATATAATGACAATTTTATTAACTAGAATTAATTTGGTATTAATTGGTGTTGGGTCTTGTCTGCTTATGTCTGTTGTGCCACTGGCTCTAACTTAGCACGTCAACATCATATAATTGATAAAAAAAAATGCATTTACACATATTTGAGACAGTTTTACATATTTTATATTTTTGATATATTTATTCTCCATTTTTTCATTCAACGGTATAGATTTATCAAAAAAAAAAAAAAAAAATATACCCGACAATCACTTTTGCTTTCGATTTTCATTCGACATAATGAGTCTGAAAGAAAAAAAATTAAATAGTGTAAACTCGCACCAATTCGTATCATCAATGGACAAAAAATTCTGACATAATATTTTCCATATCTAATTGCACTGCATTGAATTGATGAATGTGAGGCATGCTTCTGTTCATGTCTTCATGATTATAATTCTTTTTCTATCTTTAAAGAACAAACTTCGTTTATCTGTTATCTGTTTTCTTAATCACTGCTCGTGTCTCGCATAAAAAAAAATGATACAAAAACAACACAGTAATTAATGTCTGATAAAAAAAATGAGCATTGGTGGTACACTGTATTGCATACTCTAGTGGTCAGCATACGGTGGAGTTTGGTGTGTTGTGCATGAGTAAGGAGTTGAGTCAGAGCCTGGAGAATCTCGGTGGGGCGCAGACCCTGCCGGGCCGATTCTCCGTACCGTCCATATCCGGCATCTACACCAGGCATAAGCGGACCAGGTGAGCCTAAGTGACAAAAACCTTCGCAAAGTGATGAAATAAAAACAAAAATAGCTATAATATTAAAATAAATGAATAATTAATGGTAATAATAATTGATCGATTATATAATGCACATTGAAAACAAAGAAAAATTTATGTGGTGTTTTAACGTGTGGGACAGATTAGATCAGACGTAGATTACAAGTAGATCATATTTGCGATTGATATTTCTTGCACCTAGAAACACTATTGCCCAACTGTTGTATACACCGACACACTCATCCAATTATGAAGATTGTAAAAATTACATTCTATACAATTTTTGCGTTTATACAGCTCATCGCCAGATAGTTTGTCAGCTGAACGCGGTGATAATAAATCACCGGGAACAAATGCTAGTCCAGCTGCTTTGTATAAGCTCACGGTGCCATTATTGAGATGCGAAGCGATGGACGTTAGAGATGCTGTCGTTCAGGCAATTGGTAAAGTCAACGCTGATGCATTGAAGTGAGTTATTAATTGTTTATTTTAATGTGTCACTCTCATTATAGTCGAGATGGCAATTTAAATATCGAATATTTCATATTTATTATTGAACATAGAGACTTGATGGAGGAACTCGTTCCATATATACGCGAGGCCGTTGATAGAAAGCAAGAAAATATGAGACGACGACGAAGACGTGACGCTTTGAGACTTCAACTCGTTAGAGTTTTGGAATTAGTTGCTGAGTATGGAACATTTGGTATTTGGTATGGAGTAATATCATTTCAACATTATTTCTTCTATATATTTCAAAGTCCTTTTTCATCTATATATATATATATATATATAAGGTGTATTATTATTATTTTTGGTCAATTTTTGCAGTCCAGCTGTACTCGATCGCGAAACACAGTCACTTCATCCAACTTTCGTTGAGTACATTGATGGTGCGCGAGTTTACTTAGAAAACGAGACGGACAAAGAAGCACCAGCTGTCCGCGATATTAAACTTTACTTCTGTAATTTTATCCGAAAAATGATTAAAAGCTTTTCCCGTAAGTTTTTACTTTACCTATTACATGTATTTGATTGATTATTATTTTTTTCTTGCCATATACCTTATATATTAATATAATCAAATTATATTAATTCTTAAATTTCTTTTAGTTGAAGCTTGTCATTCGCTGCTTAAACGTGACTTACGTCGCAATTTATTTACCCTTTTTGCAATTTGGGCTGGTCCATACGGCCAACCATTAACAAATTTATCAACATCAATTGACGATGAGAAGTCGTGCTCTGAATTGCAATTATCAGCTTTGCAAGCTATGAGTGGATTGTTATGTTGTGGATCGTGTTTCAATCCGCAGTCACTATCCGAGGAAGGCGCAATACTTTATCAATGGCTGGATCTCTTACTTGCGAGCAATGATGAAAAAGTATTTATTTATTTATTTATTCAGTTTTTATATCAAATAAAAATTGTGAATAACTTGGAATTAAATAATTTCATTGGTTATTATAGATTTATGCGCTTGCACGTGAAACTGTTGTGTTACTCCTCGAGGGAAATCCGGATATTGGGACTCTTCTTGATTGGGTGGTGGATCGTTGTTACACAGGATTACAACAAGTTGCCGACGGATGTTTTCTCGCATTGGCGACTATCTTTAGTGCAAGGTAATTGATTCATTCTTATTTTTGTAATATGACGTGTACAAAAATGACGACCCACAAATGAAAGAATTTTAACTGACGATTTTGTTTTCCTTTTTTTTTTATTTTTTTCCGCCAGGGAATATCCATGCGACCATTATACAAGCGTGATAAATGTCAGTCTGATGAACACCGGATGTCCGAGAGCACCCGTTCATGATGCAGCACTTCAGCTTCTTCAACTGTTAGACCAGAGATTTTTTGGCAATATCCGACCATTGCCTGCAGCAGAGCCCGATATATGTGAGTTTACAATTAATAATCCTATGTACTTTGTGTTTATTTATGTTCGTGTAAAATTTTTCATTGCGTTGAACTTTGACGTGATACAAATTTTTTACGTGTATCACTATTGGAAAGTTCACGTAATTCACTGCCATCGGACCATGGTACTTCGAATACAATAGTTCTTTGACGTGTAGAATTGCTCGATGATGTCCTAAATTTTGTCGCTACAAATTTGAAAAATACAAAGAAAGTAGAGTGAAAAAGGCGAAACTGTTTAATGTTATTGTTTATTTCAATTATTAAATTACCAAATTGATTGCTATGATTTGACATCGGTGTACTGGAATGCCATTGTCTTGGTTTTCGCATAATCATTGCTACAACAGCTTTTCGAAAGTTTTGCCCACTTGCGCAATAGAGCACAAAATTTATTCCAAAATTTGTGTCAAACAATAAATTGCAGATATTCTGAGTAATAACAATAGCAAGTGGTGGCTCTTCATTCTCCTGTGTGAACAGAGTAAAATAACAAGATAAATAATCAATAGTAAATTAAAAAAAAACATCTACCGATTGATAATAATTGACTCTGGGTAGTTTCATTTCATCATTTGTGCAGCCAATCATAACTATCCGTGGCAATATCTCATGTACGGCTACGAAATTGATCATAAAGACATGTTACACCAATACCGGAAATTGTGGGCGTGAATTGGTCGTTTATGAAGTATTTACCCATGTCGACAAGAGATTATTATTCTCAGTCGTATCAATTAAATTCCCACCCATATTTTATATTGAACAAATGTACTTAACAATGTAAACGAAATTGGCGGCTACCTTGAATAACAGAAAAGGACTTTCATGTTTTTTTCTGTTTCTTTATTCAATTTCAATGAATAAAATCAATACTTGCGTCTTATTAACCAACCGTTCATTTCAATATAGAGACACTACTTATTCAGTGGCAATAAAATATTGATGTTCTATATCCTTACCTCGAGAAATGCTCGGACTCTCATCACATAAGCGGGTAGATTGAAACAGAGAAAGAAGCTGGATACGACTAAAAGCATTTTTGTTATTTTTGTTTGTGAAATTCCCGATAATTGTCTGGATTTTTTTGATTTTCTATTATGAGTGGCGTGTGTATTTGTTGTGAGAGTACGTCTTACACCAGCAAATCGCCATACAGTCTTTATAATAAGACTATTCAACACAACAATAACGGTGAATGGTAAAACAAATGTGAGAATAGTATCAGCAATATTGAATATGTGCGCCCAATCTTGCCATTCTTCGGCTAAAGTACATAGCGTAATATTGTTAATGCGGTCAATTGCTCGAGGACTTGAAAACCACAATACAGGACTGCAAATAATTAATCCAACAATTGTCAATATAATAAGAATGGTTTTGGCTCGTGTTACTGTACACATGGATTGCCGTCTCAATGGATAGCGAACGGCGACAAAACGTTCAACGGTAAATGAAACGACAAACCAAACACTAAGAAAGCTACATAATGTCGGTAAATAAACAAAAAATTGACAATATCCTGGCCGATTAAAAATACTTATTCCCACTAAATTTAACCAAGCAATCAGTAGTGATATTAAAAATCCTGTATCACTTATTACAAGTGCTGATAGATACCAACTCGATGATGCACGTCGCATTTTTGTCCTGAAGAATACGTAAACGGATAGGCAATTGCCAAGTGTACCCAATGACACTAGCGATGGAATATAATACATTTGCATTGCCATCATTGCTGATTCTACCCAATCTGTTTGTTGAATTATTATTGGTGTATTTTTTTTGTCCTCGGATTCCATTATGATAGATTGTACGGATGTGAATAATATTAATGATGATGCACCGATGTATACGTCTTTTCAACAACTTCCTTCGATTACTGATAGCACCGTCAACTGGCAATTTTGCTTGCCAATGTTCGAATCCATGTAATGCATTTAAATGAATTATAAGGCTCAGTTTCTGCGGCTCAATTGAAAAATGACTTGGCAAATGTTGTCCATAATGTTTCTCAGTTGCTTTGTTGTGCCATTAGCATTACGATTTATATGATGTTATTCATAATACACACTTATACACATGCACAGATAAATAAATCCAGAGTATATGCCACTTATTTTCTCATTTTCCAGAAATTATAGTAAAATATTAAAAAATTAAAATATTGTCTATATTATGATTATTCAATTTTCACATAACAAATTTTTGTGAACATTTGAAATTATATAATGTTGTGAAAACTAATATGCCAAATGAATAATATGAAATTTCGTAATGAAGAGAACTTTTCTCACTAGATCGACGGCGTTCTGACTATTTCTGTTCGCTCCGTAGCTCGATGCATGGCTTGATAAAGCCCGCGAAGCTTCCGGCTTCTGCGCGTGTCAGGACCTCACTCAACTCTCTTATGAATTACTATGCGGTTCATTATATTTCTTTTATGTATAAATACATAAAAATACAGAAATCGCAATTGTGAAAAATCCCAATAGCAGATAAACCGATTTATATATTTAAATAATATATAGAAATGTTTTTTTTTTTTTTTTTTCATTCGTTTCCTTATTTTTTTTAGCAGGTCAGGAGGAATTTATAATTGGTGCATCGGCTACTGCTGGTGCTGGAGGAGTTCCTGGAGGCAATTCAATGGTCGGTGGCAGTATCCCGACAAAAGCTGGTACATTGGATGCTCTTTTGACGACAACTTATTGTCGCAATCAAATGTATCTCTCACGACAACTCGCGCAACTTCATCCAGAACTCACAATGCCAATGTTTAGCGGTGAGTAATTGAATTTATTGAATGAAAAATTAATACTTTTGTTTCGAAACTACTAATTGAGGAAAATTCGTCTACTACTAATTTAATTGTATAAAGAGCCATGCTGTGTATAAGCAACGAGAAATTTGTAATGACGGTAAGCTTATAAACTCATTCGGACGTGGGTGTTTCATACAATTAATAAAACGTTGAAGTTTATTTTTAAATATGTCAGAACGTAATTTCATATGATATAGATTATATAGTGAGTGTGTATATAGAACTGAGAAAATAGTAAGTAGATAGTGACAGAGCATCCATGCAGAAATTATCGCGCCATTTATAACTCCACCTATGCGTCTATTTTCCATTGGACAGACTCGCAGAGTTTTCATTCTGAAATTCAATAGATACGATAGCTCACGGCCACTTTTAGAATCTAAACAAAACGCAAATGTGTAAGCATTACCACTACCACTACCGTCACCACCACCATCACCATCAAGAGTTTTACGTATTTCTCTCTCCGTTGCTCGTTCTTTCTCTATCATTTCCATTTCACGCACTCGTTTTCTCTTTTTCTTTTCTTTGCTTTTGCACTTTGGTTGCTTTCCATCAGCCACTTCATCATACCACCACCTTATCTTTTGTATTGCTACTTTATTTTTTTTTTTTTTTTGAAAACTTTTTTTTATCTCTCGTTTTCCATACCGGAGCTGATGGAATAATCGTAATTGCACTAACAACATCTGCCAGATATCACGGTTTATTGGCGTGCAATCCCTTTGGGGGGCACTCATGCTCCATCAACGCTCATCGACAGCTTACACAAGTCCGACACATACTTTTAAAAGCTACAACCTACACTCTCAATCTTGGCCATATTCTATTTTTTTTTTTTTTCTTCATATTCCTTCGTCTTCGTCTTATCTCTTCTCTCTCTCCTTCGTTTTGATTTTCTTTTTCTTTCATCTTGCGCCTCGATATATCTTTATTACATGCTCTATTTCAATATTCTTACTCATCGATCAAGTGTACCATTTCAATTGTTTGCAGAGATAACTCACAGATTTCAAACTGCTAGGCGTGAGGTTCGACAACTGTTGCTTCAATACCTATTACCGTGGCTCCATAATATGGAACTGGTTGATCCAAACATTCCACCACAAGCCAATCCATCCAGTTATTATCAGGTAATTTGGAAAAAAGGAAAAGCAAACATTTGCAATCGTTTGCATTAACAGTTGTTAATATAAAAAACAGAAGACATTTCATTTCACAATCAGAAGGAAAATATGAGAATTTGATAAGGTGGAGTTAATTATCAACACCTGTAATTTCGTGACGTCATTATTAATTGCAAAATTTGGTTTAGTATGAAAAAAAATGATATTTGGAGGCGCCGGGTATCGATCCCGGTACCTCTCGCATGCTAAGCGA
>CAJUYH010000457.1:52955-66273 GCA_910591685.1 Galerucella tenella | reverse complement strand
GCTGTAGTCAGAACACTAGGAGGATCCTCAATAAGCCCAGAAGGCTGAGGTGGTGCCGGCGAAGGGACGGCTCCTTTAAAAAAAAGCATAAGGCATTGATACCGTAGATGGCTGACTGGTGACGAGCAATACTAATCTTTAACTGTGGACAGTACCGGGGGTTATCACCGACACGATGTAGGCTAATGGGCTCATTTACTAAAATTTTTAAATCATTTTTAACTGTCGTAAAACAAAGTACTAAGGATAAAAATATGATTCTGAAAATGCCATGTCAATAGAATATGTCGTTCTCCTAATACAACAAATTAAACAAGCATACCGTAGCGGGGCGAAGACTATGACTGTGACGTCACCGTATATGAAAGTTAATGTGCACAAACATTACGCTTCTGTTTTTAATTTTTTGGGAAATTAAACCACAATATTTTTAAATTCTTTACTTCAACGTTTCGGTAGCTGGAACGCTACCGAAACGTTGAAGTAAAGAATTTAAAAATATTGTGGTTTAATTTCCCAAATAATTAAAAAAAGAATGAATAATATACCACAAGGAACATACAGAAGATATTACGCTTCTGACTGTAAGGTGCCTCGCGTAGAATTTATTCATTTGGAATTACTTACAAAATTTTGTGTTGATAAAATGAAATGTATGGACCTAATTTTAAAAAAGCAGACTCATTAAATCTTCCAGAAGTGGACTTGCTAATGATTATGGAGTTTTTGGAACTTTAGTTCTTTACGTCAGGTTAGGTTTGAGCGACCAGGGGTCGCGATGCAAAATATCTGACCGTTACGTTACGTTACGTTATGTTACGTTGCTTCGTTATGCGCCTTGCTTGCGTGCGAGTGCTCTCTCCTGAGTCTCTCTCTCGTTTACGAAGCAGCAATTCATATGCTTCGGCCGGGAATCGAACCCGGGCCGCCCGCGTGGAAGGTAAGCATTCTACCAGTGTTATGTTATCTATGCATTCTACCACTGAACCACCGATGCTATATTAAAATTCTATGCAAAGCTGGTATTCGCAGTGCTGGTGATCTACTTGAATTTGTTCGGATAAATTTTTACTATTATTGCCATAATTTTTTTTGCGCGATTGATCTTTTTTGTTTATTTACAACATCGGTTGTCAAGACGGTAGGTTGTGTTTACTGGTTTCTAAGTCTAACACGTCGGTAAGTGATTTACTTACCGTACAGAGGTCGAAAATTTAACAATTCAATTTTATGTTTCCACTAACTTTTTTGAGGTAAACGTACAGTTCTTGAATGTCCAATTTGTAAATGCTACGGTTTCCCTTTTTAAATATACGATGCTGTTATAAGTAGATGTTGCCAGTCGGACTCCCTCATGAAGGGTACCGTACCATTATCTATGATAATGAATATTCTGCTAAATATTTCAAACGTCTACCTGTTGTCGTTAATGTCAAGCAGAATAATTATTTAAAAATAAAATTAACAATAAAAAAAAACTTCTTCACGGGGAATCGAAACCGGGTCTACCGCGTGAGAGTCTGGTTTGCTTACTCCTCGACCACCGAGGAATATGCAAGTGTTTATCTATAACGTCAGATGTATTACATAATTTTTGCTTAAAAGGAACTAAAGTTCCTACCGTGTGTCCCGCGACACGTTTTACCTTTTTCAATCAAAAACACGAGTATATTAAATTATAATTTTATACTATGTGACTCATCGTTTTTGGCTGTTTTCCGGCCAGAATGATTGAAAATGTCAATATTTTCATAAATACATGCTCTCTCTAATGATATACAGAGTGATTCCAGATGTTTAATTAAATGAGCTTCTCCAAATGCTATTTATGATGAATGTGTAGTGGAAATTAAACCACCAATGTTGAAAAGAACAAGAAAAACTTATTTTGATGAAGCAGTTAATATTAGTTCCAAATGTTCACATCAGATTCAAATGCACATGCACCTCACTGGTAAAAAAAGCGATATTTGTTAGAGCTGATCCGGACTTTGAATCAAATCAAATAATTTTTTTTAAACATATAATATACGCCAATTTGTTGATGATCTACTGGAAAAGATGACCTGTTTTTTGTAAATTATTTTTAAACGTTCCTATTTCACAAACACAACACTGTTTAGAGTTTGCTAAAACGTATAATAATAAGCATGTAGGTAAGCAAGCAAAATACTGTTACTAACTAAGTAGTCACCTAACCGAAGACCAATCGGCGCGGTATCCGCTCTCTAGAGAGATTTCATATGCGATGACATCACGCCTGAAATTCGGAGAGGAGCGCTGTTTGATGTTTATAATTTTTTTAGGCGACTTGGGAGTCTCGCTGACGTCTAATTTTTTGCACAGAGCCTCAAAATGATATGCTCTTCTTAATGGTAAAGTAAAAAAAATATGTAAATAAGTCCATTACTAGAGAAGAAGAAAATGCCTCATTTAATTCGCTCTTTGACATTTATAACGATTTCAACTTTTCTTAACATCCCGAAAACATTTTTAGTTTGGACGAATCTGAATTTCAGTTCAATAATGAAGCTGGTTCTTTGAAAATTAGCAATATTTGTATGTTTTCATTGGCATATAACCACCAAGCTTCCAACAAAATATATTAATTATACAGTTGTAGCAAGTTAAAATTGTAAAACTCTCTAAGCGCCACAAAATGAGGAGAAATAAGTTTAACTTTGAAAACAATTAACGAATAATAAAACTTGATCATTTAGCAGCTGTCAAAAACAATAATTGCTAAAATATTTTAATTTAAATTGGAGTTTTCCCAAATTTATAACATAATATTTGATACAGAAGAAAATTCTTGAGTTTTGGGAAATTAGTTTTTAAAGAATATAAAAATAGTATATTATACACCAATGTGGTGGAGTATATTATTATTATTGACCGAGCGGAATAAGGTGCGAGGTTTATAAATGGCTTCAACATGTATGTATGCGTATATACAATTTTTTCCACTACTAGCCAAACTTAAGACAAAAATTAAAAATAATTCACAAACGCACCACGAGAAGCGTTTACTCCGTCGTCTGACTGACAAGTAGTCTGTCAGTTTTCGCAGATAATGTAGGATATGTGATTTGCGTAATATATAAACCGCCCGATACTAGCACAGAAGAATTTATATCAAAATTAGATCAACTGTTAGAGGTGAAAGTTCAGAAGGTGAAAAATTTGTGCTTGTAGCAGGCGATTTTAATTTGGACTTATTACCATTAAATAAAAATGCTCAAAATATTAACACCTTAAATAATTTATTAAGCATGTACAATATGAAGTACACATTAAATACTCCAACAAGAGTTACTGCTAATGCGGAATCGTGTTTAGATAATGTGCATGTACCTAGTTTTACAAATTATACCGTGAATGTTTTGAATACCGACATATCCGATCATTTTGGTCAAACAATTACCATTTTTCACAACATACAAACCTCAAATAATACATATTATGTCTATAAACGTCCTTTTGGTTCTAAACAATATGAATTTTTTTATGGTCTCTTAAGTAGTGAAATGTGGACCTCGGTATATGAGGGCGACATGTATAATTCTTTCATTCAAATATTAACAAATCATTTTAATTCGTCTTTCCCTGTAAAACAGGTTAACAGTTATCAAATAAAACAGTTATCAAATAAAATATGCAAATGGATGACTTCCAAAATTACTGTTGCCAAAAATACCTTAAATTTAATGTTTGAGCTTTATACTCATAATCATATAGGTAACCAAACAGTCATATAATAATTATAAAACGTATTACACTAATCTTATCTTACAGGAAAAGAGGGATTACTATGACAGACGAATTTCTGACTCGCATAACAAAAGTAAGACCATCTGGAATATAATAAAAACTGAGAAAGATAGCCCATCTTTAAAAATGGGGATACCTTATTAGTTTAAAATTATAGACCAATTAGTCTCCTCTCTACTTTTTCCAAAGTTTTTGAAATTGCTATGAGAAAAAGATTAGTTAATTTTTTAAATAAGAACCAGATCATAGCTTCGAATCAACATGGATACCGAGAAGCAAAATCTACTATAACTGCTGCTTTCAGTTTTATTGAGAGAATTCTATATGCCCTTGATAATGGTAGTCTCGCCCTTGGAGTTTTTTTGGACTCATCAAAGGCATTTGACTGTGTGAATCATCAATTATTGCTTAACAAAATGGAAAAAATGGGAATTCGGGGTAGATGCTATGATTGGTTTCAATCTTATTTAACAAATCGTTCTCAAAAAGTCTGCATTAAAACAAACTCTACTGAATATACTTCTAGTGCCAGAGAAGTTTCACTGGGTGTGCCTCAGGGCAGTGTACTTGGTACAATCCTGTTCATACTTTACATAAATGATCTAGAACTGTTTTCAAATGATAAAACAACTATACTAACAAATTATGCTGATGATACAAATGTACTCATTGTTGGAGATAATCATAATGAAATGAAAACTAAGACAACATCCGTAATTTTAAAAAGGGCTGATTGGTTTGAAGGGAACTCTTCAATCATGAATAACAAAAAGAGACAATGCATTCTATTTAAACACAGTCGTAATGGAACTATGTATCCTAATAATATTGAGATTAACAATAATGTAACTACATTTTGGTCAGAAATTAAGTTTCTAGGGGTCACAATAGATGAGCACATGAACTGGATAGAACATGTACAGCTGCTCTGTGGTAGATTAAGTAGAAATTGTTATTCTTTAAAGGAATTAAAAAAAGTAGTCAGCAAAGATACATTGATAACAGCATATTATGGGAATTTATATTCATCTTTGACATATGGAATTGTTTTTTGGGGTGGTTCACACAGTCAAACTGTCTTTGTATTACAGAAAAGGGCAGTTAGAATTTTGGCTGGCTTAAAACTGCTGTAGGGGATATTTTAAATCTTTAAATTTATTAACAGTACCTGGTATATACATTTATGAGTGTCTTTGTTATGTGTATAGAAATAGGAAATACTTTTCAGATTATACAATTACACATAAAATCCTATCCATAAAACATCATTACTTGAAAAGGGTTGCTTATATAGATGTTTGTTAACGTTTAACCTACTACCTAAAGAACTACGAGATATTACTTCCATACATAAGTTTAAAAAGACTATAAAGAAGTGTCTTATATCTGCGAAACCATATATATATATATATATATACGATATAATATATATACCATATATACGATATAAATAGCAATACATTTTTGAATTTTTGATTCAATGTTCCACTCATATCTTTTTATATTTGTTTATGTGTTATACATTTGTTTTTTACTCTTAATATTATTATTATGTTTGTTACTATATTAAATATAGCTTAGTGAATATTAACATTGTACAACATGTGAGAACGTTAAACATTGTGGATTTTAACTGTTTTTATCCGTTCAAATTTTTAATTTTTAAGTATATCTTATATTACATTTTTACAGAGAACTTTTGACATGTATCATACAATGTATACATCTTTTTCTAAAAATGTATCTTGTCACTAGTACTAAATAAATATCTATCTATCTATCTATCTATCTATGTTCCAACTAAGCGAAATGATGCGTACATGAACGTCACGATCATGCGCATAACAAAATTTCTGTTCCAACAAGTTCCGACAATTCCACGGACTGATAAAAATGCGTTCCAACAAAAACTGGACACGTTCATGAACGTGTCGGCGAACGATCATTTTCATCAGATATCAGGATGTAGAACCGTTCGTCCAAACGGTCAGTTGATTTTTTAGGGCGAGTTGTATCAAACAGTATCAAACACCTAAGCTCGGTTTAATGATGACTGATGTGTAGACCGATGTAATTGTTGATAATAAATACATCAATCAGCCACAGTCTAAACATCAGTTATCATTAAACAGAGTTAAAGTGTTTGATACAACTCGCCCTGAGGGTTAGGTAATGGTAAATAAACATAAATCATACATAAATAGAACGTGAACTTATAGGGTTGTGATAAAGTTCCTGAAAGTGGTAACAGTTTAAAAATGAATCGTAGAATCGTTCCATTAATGCATAGGGTATGATGTTCATGGATTAATTCACGTACAGGTTCTCGAACGTTTGATTCGTACATAAATAAGTTCACGAACGTTCACGTACCAATCAGAAGGTGGTTGTTGGAACAAACCTGATATATTATGAACGTACTCGTTATGTCATCAGTCATTTTCGGTTGAGCGCGAATATTAAACTAATGGCATTTTTATTCAAATAATTTTATCTTGATAGGTAATTTCAAGCAGCAAATATGTTAAAGACAATCTCCTGGGTATACAAAATTATGTTGCACAACTTTTTGTTGAACTACTATCCCTGAATTCTCAAATTATTTGAATTTGTGTCCATTATTATTAACTACTAATAGAGAAATTCAACTTCTCAGTTGGCTAGAAGAAGCAATATTTGCCAACTTCACAGCTAGTAGTGAAAAAAATATTTCACAGTGCAGCATCGACATAAAAATGATCCCTTTTAACTCCCCATCAAAAATTTAAAATACAATCTCTCGAAATCGTTTAGCTTATTGCTTCGAAAAAGAAAAAAATCACTTTAACCCTCTTCTAAAACATAACACCGAATTTATCAGAAAGAAAAAAGGCAAAAACCTGACAATGAATCGTCGAGAAAAATGATTCTATTTAAAATGAAAAAAATTGAGTGTGGAACTTCGATCCGGATGGAGAGTGTGAAAACATTCTATATTTCACGAGAATTGATTTATTTGTTTTCGACTTAAAGTCGGAGCAACCTAGTGTGAGCATTCGGAATAGAATTAAAATGGAGCACCTTTACACTGGAAAAACTTTAAGTAATAATCGTACTTAAGGATGCAACAATTATTATAATTAATTTTGAAGGAATTTATTGCTCCAGGCACATAATAGTGGAAGAGCTGGCACCAATTTATGTATAGGTATTTGAGGCAAGCTGAAAACTTGTCTCATGCCCTACACGGAGTTACATACATGGCTGGTGAGTATCGGGGCTAAGTAAACCCCTAAATCTTTAAATATTTCTCTCAGATCACCTGGCAGGTAGAAAGTCCCACCAAAATTATTTGTCTTTTTGAAAATCTTGCGCCTGGAAATGTTAAATCTCCGACTTAATCGTATGGACTTAATCGACCTGCCTTACAACGTCCTAATTCCAAATAGAGATGAATGGGTCCTCCGTAAGGATGAACTGTTATGAGCAGACAGCTGTTGGTGGTACACAGACGGCTCAAAAACACCCACATGCTCTGGTGCAGGTGTATACGGGTGCAGATCTAGGACAGAAATTTCAACCTCTCTAGGATACTATGCAACCGTAATCTCATACATAGAACAATAAACATTTTCTCGGACAGCAAAGCGGCTTTAAAAGCACTTAGGTCTCGCCGTGTAACATCGAAATTGGTTTTAGACTGCCAAAAAAGACTCTCCTCAATAGGAGAACTCAATAAAGTATTGCTGGTCTGGATCCCTGACCATTCTGGCATGGAAGGAAACGAGAAGGCAGACTCTCTTGCAAGGGAGCGTGCCGCACGTGTTTCTATTGGACCAGAACCTACAATTGGCATTGCAATAAGTTTTGCCAAACAAACACTAAATACCTGGACAGCAAGAATATCTTTAGACTTCTGGCATAATTTACCAGGATTGGTTCAGTCAAAGGCTTTTATACATCCTTCGAAGTATGTCTCTAAACAAATGTTAGACCATAGCAGGCATGACCTACGTTGTATAACAGGCCACTGTCATCTGAATCATCATATGCTAAAACTTGGACTGTCGGAAAATCCGACTTGCCGTCTTTGTCTGGAAGATGATGAAACAGCAGAGCATATAATTTGTGCCTGCCCCGCCGCGGTTCGAATCAGGTATCTGATGTTTGGCAGGGTCTCTCGCCCTCGGACCTGAAATATCATTCACCAAATAGACTAATCGGTTTTGTAAAGAAGCTGAATTGGTTTGGTGAAATCTGAATAGGTGTGAGCCACAATAGACTCTTGCGAGTCGCAGTGGAGGGCCTTATAGACCCACTCACCACAAACTTAACCTAACCTAATCGTATGGCTTATTTTTTTATTCATTCTTCAACAATTAAACTTAAGCATATAAAAATTGCGTATTGCTTCAAACATTGTATTATTGATAAAAAATGAAAAAATATTCAAACATTTACGGGTTTGAAAAGTTTTCAGCTTTCAGCGCTTCCTTTATACATACTTAACAAGATGAAGGTAGGATATTAAGAATAGCGAAACAGAAATAGATGATAAATACTGCTCCAATGAATCTGTCAAAAATGAGAGAAGAATATTAGCAGGCTCAAGGTTACCTTTACCAATCTAAACTATTACTATTGACCGAGCACCAAGATTATTTCGCGAGTGGCTTTGCCCAGAGCGGAATGAAGTGCGAGGCTTATAAATATCCTCACAACAATGGTATAGGTAACACCTAACACAGAACCAGAAATACTACATGTTTGTGATAAGAAGCAAGAACTGGACTTCCTCGAAGAATTAGAAATTAGAAGACACTTAACAGACCCACAATATGAAGTCCTCAATGAACAGCTGAATCTAGGAAGTTCTCCATTATTAAACTGTCTTCTTAAGTAATAATTGTAAAGATCAGCAGATATAGTTTTCCTGGTTTCCTATATCATTGCACAGTTACACTGATCTTAAATGGGACAAAGATATCCAGAATATCCCCATAGGGCTAATAATATCAAAGCTACTATTTGTAAAATCTTCTTCTTTTTTCTATTCATATATATTAAGTCAATCACTAGATAGGGCACTATTTGGACTAGCCAAATATATATATATCAAGTATACATCATGTCAAAAGTAACTTCTGTCATTCTGATGATGATATTTATATCGAAACAATTGTCAATTTACTTGCAATTTACACATTTTTACAAATATATTGTGGAGTCATTTAAAAACAGTTAGTTTCATTTAAAACCATATGATGAGTAGATTCCACGAAGTGAGCGTTTATACAGTTAACTCAATATACAATTTTTTCCACTACTAGCCAAATTTGAGACAAAAATTAAAAATAATCCACAAACGCACCACGGGAAGCGTTTACCCGTCGTCTGACTGACAAGTACACTGTCAGTTTTCGATATATCATTATATCATCAATCATAATTCGTTGAGCGCGAATTTTAAACTAATGACATTTCAATTCAAATAATTTTATCTTTTTTTTTCGGGCTGAGATGGGAAACTCATGTTCGAATGAGTCCTAACCAGTACCCAGACAGTGTTGGACTCATCCCAAGGGAATGCCTACCAACCAAACCCACCTCAAGCTCGCCGTTACTCCCGCCCCGGAATCACTATCCTAGCATACTTCAAGGCGGGCGGCGGTCCCTCACACACTCTCCGTCATCTACTCCCTTCTATCACTCCTACCTCTCACATGCCTTCTCTTTCACAATCATGCTCTCCACTAGATTCATCTGTAACACCCTCCATCTATCCTCTACCTTTTTTCTTCCCGCTGTCTGCTTTCTCCTTCCACCTACTTGCTCAGACTCGTCCCCTCTGAGGGGTCCAGATGGTACCTCCCATTTTTTCCATCTCCGTCTATATCAACTCCCTTCCGTCCCCTACTACAATCTGCCTCCCCTGGCTTGTGTCCCCTTTCTCCGCATACCCTACAAAGGAAGGCTTGCCGACAGTCTCTGGCCATGTGCTCCACGCTCTTACATAGCCAGCATTCCCTAATTTCCTCCACTCTCCTTGTCTTACATCTCGCTACCTGGTGGCCCTTTACTCCACATCCAAAACATCTGCCCTCCTCTCTCCCCTCTATAATATTCACCCTATTTAGGCTCAGCTTAATCTCCCGTTTTCCTAGTAAGGTTTCCGCTTTCTCACATTCCATCCTCACTTATCTTCCCTATCTTTATAAATTGCCACCTTCGTCCCATCTGCTCTCAACCACGCGATCATCTTCCTCAGCACCTCCATCTCCACATGCTCAATCATGTGTAGCCCAACGCTGACCTTGCTTCCCACTTCCTCAAACAGTCGACTCATCATATGAAACACCTTCTTCTCATCCCTCCATCCGACAGATCAACTCCTCCGCGTTCACCCTTGTACCTTTTCTTTCCGTAGTGCGTACCTCCTTAACCCACTCCATTTCCTCTCCTTTTTCAACTAGCATCGGGTACCTATCCCTAAACATCTTCTGTATCCCCTTCAACATTCCACTGTCTTCCTCAGTCACCCATACCACTTTTATCTTTTCATCCCCTAACATTGGATTTCCCACCTTCACCTCTATTCTCTCCCTCTTTTCATCTTCCCAGTCCTTATCTCTAATCTCCTTCCATCTATCCCAGTCTCTTTTTTTATCTTGATAGGTAATTTCAAGCAGCAAATATGTTGAAGACAATCTCCTGGGTATACAAAATTATGTTGCACCAATTTTTGTTGAACTACTATCCCTGATTTCTCAAAATATTTGAATTAGTCCATTGTTGACCTAGGTTAATAACAGAAAAAATTATTAACCACCAAGAGAGAAACTCAACTTCTCAGTTGGCTAGAAGAAGTGATAATTGTCAACTATTAACTGACTGTTTAACATTCTACAAAGAAAACAACTTAAAATTCTATTACAAAAACGTTGTTTTTTCTTGGTGTATGTTATAATGAAAATGGGGTTATGATATGATGGGCATAAATTTGCAAAACTCGAATCTTTCCAAAGTTGTAATTAGAAAATAATTTGATTTTCTGCCCTGGGAGTTGTTGTAATTTCAACTTGTCGCAAAATAATTTAATTGGGCACTGAGTATTTGGACCGGAAAACTGTCTTTAAAATGGAAATTGTCGGGTAAAATCTAACGCGAACTAAGTTCGAGAGATAGACTCGAATTGTTGCATTATTTTAGATCTTACATTACTTTGGCATTGAACACCGCAGTCGTTGACATGAAAATCAATCGTTGTAAATAAACCTTGAGACTTAATCACTTATTTTTCATAGAAAAATGACGTTTTTCTTAAGGCAAAGTGGCGTTCCGTAAATCTTATAAATCTTTTTATATGATGTACTCGACTACTTGACCAAAAGTATCCATGTGACTAATTAAATGACTAGTTTACGATATACTAATCTTTGTTTTTCGTGCATTCACTTACACGTAATGTAACGGCAATTCTTACTGAAATGTATGAAACATATCGTTGGAGATACTTATGCCGGTTCTGTGTACCTAAAGTATGGAAGAGCGGAAAATGTAATCCATAGATTGGAAACAAATTAATAACAGAATGCGAAGAGAAATTCTTCTGTGAAAATAACATGGGAATACATACAAATCTACTTGAAATATTATTGCCAGTTAGATTTGCGTGATTTATGAGCATCTACCTTTCGTATTAAAGCATAAAGTTCCATCAACTGAGAAGTGATACTTTTTTTTATATTGAATTGAATAACAAAATTGCTGGGTATCTAAGTGAATGTAAAGTTTGGTTTGGACCATTACTTTGTGGAATCTACTCATGTACAGTCCCCAAATAAACATAATTTGAAGTCAATACGGTGCCACCGATTGAAGGCAGAGCGAGAAGAAGTCAAGCACGCGAAAGACAGTAGCGCTACGAAGTGGTCGGTTTCGGTTAAAAGACCAATGAAGGTAGCAAAGCATCAAATATCTGATTTGTTAGATAGAAAGGTAACTAAGAAATAGGCTATTTTGTTTGTCGATGATTAGGAAGAGTTGAAATGATACAAAAGCTGTCAAAGCCGATCCTTTCCGGCCGTCACCGGACAGCGCCGTAACGTGAACGACAACCTTAAGAAAGTTTACTTCAATCTCAGATTTTTAATCTTGGCATCAGCCGTTTTTATCTAGAAAACATTTTTTTTTCTTTGGAAAAAAAAACTGTTATTGACTTCGTCTTCTTTGTATCGTTTCTTTCGACCTAACTCGAAGTATAATCCGGTGACATCTACTGCATAGAGCTGTCAAATGAAAATAAATATGGCAAGTTTTATTTTATTCAAGAGGAAAATATAGGAGGGACATTCGGGCACTTCATTCAGAAATATCCAATTTCAATTCTACTTGACGCTTTAGAACGTGTGCATGTTGGTTGATAGCGTATTCAGAAATATCGACATGTGTGCTTGACGTTGCAATGTCCTTGTTCGTTGTCCTTTCAACAGAAACGGCGATTTTTAAGGAGATTCCGTTCAACGAAAGAGAATTGAAATCAAGATACGAGGATGCAATTGTAAGTAATGAGACTATGAGTGAAAGATTTGTTGGAAAATGATATTTTCTATGGAAATAGATTTTTTATGAAATTAATTTACAAAAATAAAATAGAGAATTGAAGAACGTGTCACGGGACACACGGTAAGAACTTTAGTTCCTTTAAGCAATAATCAAATTTTTTGAATCAATAAATAAATAAACATATATTAATACAAGAATTTATTTTACTCTGGATGAAACTTCATTTAACAATCCATATATAATCGATTATTTCTAATCGATCAACAATCGATTATTATCCATTATCATCAATTGATTAATAATCGATGATTTTTGATCGATCAACGATCGATTAAATTATCGATTATCAACAATCGATTAATAATTGATTATCATCAATCGATTACCAGCAATGGATTAATAATCGATTATCATCAATCGATTATCCTCAATCCTTCATCAACAATCGATTGATAACCGATTGTATATAATCGATGAATATTCGAATATTTCCAATCGATTAAAAGTCGATTGTTTCCAATCAATATCAATATCAATAGATTAATAATCGATTATTTTTGATCGATCAACGATCGATCATTATTAATCAATCTATAATCGATTGTTAATCGATCATCATTAAGTTGTGGTTGTAGAGTAGTAGATGAATTATTTCGTTACAAAATTCTGTCCTCGGTTTTTTTCTTCAATCTATCAATTAATTTAAAATCTTTCCAGCATCTTTTTTTTAGTTTAAAACGGACGTGGGTAACTGTAAGGTATATCTCCTAATCGATTATCAACAATCGATTATTATACTATTATATTATCAACCTTTGTGTAAAATTTAAACCCGAGACCCGATATATGGCGGCATTACAGTCTTCTCTAGCCTATGAATCGCTGCTTCGTTAACACATAACGCAGCAACGTAACGGTCAGATCTTCTGCGCCGCGACCCCCGGTCGCTCCAACCTAACGTAAAGAACGTAAAGAACGTAAAGAACGTAAAGAACGTAAAGAA
>CAJUYH010000457.1:0-39211 GCA_910591685.1 Galerucella tenella | reverse complement strand
CTCGCTTTTTTGTGCATCTTTTTAGGGGTGCGCCGCTCGCCTATTAAAAGTGGTGTAGATTTTTCAGAAATAAACCTACCAATTTTGTTTTCTTTGGTCAGTGTCCAAACAAAACTTGTATCATTTCAAGTATCACAATATGTCTTTATTCGTTCAAAAATTATAAGCTCTTGAAATACCAGAAAATATAATGTGACACCCGGTATACAGGGAGTCAATTTGAAGAAAACTTTCAATGCGACCATCTCTGAAAGAGAAAAATATTTGAAAATCGCAATTTGGTATAAATGTTATAGAGACCTTTAATTTGAGGTATCACAATAAAAGGGGTGATGCCATTTAAAATTTTGGGGTTGGGGTACATGTAGCTTTAAGGGGTCAATCATCCCACAAAACCAGAGTATTGTAATTCTAGTCACACCTTACTGTATAACATTTATACCAAATTGCGTTTTTCTAATATTTTTACTTTCAGAGATATTCGCATGGAAAGTTTTAAAATTGACAACCTGTATAATTATTATATACGTGTGTATATGTAACGCAGCTCCTCCTAAACGGATGCACTGATTTTCATAAAAATAAACCCACATTCTGAGTCTATTTTCCTGTCATACCTACCTATATTCGGTAAAAAAGTGTACAAAATGAAAGAAATACAATAGGTATATTTGAAAGGATATCAATATAATACACGTATCCTATAATAATATCAACGTCAATTACAATTTAAATGTAACAGTTAATACCTATTAATAATTTATTTAGTGAAATTCAAATAAATATTTTCTACCTTCCTAAATCCTTTTTTTGTTAAAATTGGTATTTTTGCTTCAGGTGTAAGCAAAACTCTGTAACCATGTGACCTTGAGAAGGTCCGTGCCAGGGTCGCACACACATGTGCAAACGAAAAACATCGGCTTGTGAGCAGTTGAAAATGGAATTTTAAAAACCTATTGCGGACTTTTTATAATTGGTACCTAAACAAACATGAACTATTCAAAAAGAGCTTGACAATCTAGATCTCTCCATTTCAATGAAACGCGCTACCAAAAACATAAATTTTTTTTGCAAAAGTACCTAAGCATACCTAATGACATAATTGCGCTGATATGTTCTCAGGTTGCTGTGTAGATACAACTCAAACCTGATCAAACCTGCCCTAGGCACGGCACACTCTATTTATGTGATCTTGTCACTAAGTGCGAAAGTACTAACTTCCTATGGGGTTCAATATAATAATTAAAACATTTTTCAACTTGGAAACCAATCAGTCTTTATACATACCTACCTATACCTATATGGATGAAATGAAAGTATAATTTCTAAGGGCTGTCGCCTTCAAGTGAAATATATTCATTGTGCAATATTTGCATCATATAATCACTAAAATTTCTATTTTTGCTAGGGAATAGTCACTTACCTTTAATGGACAGCGGCAAATCTGCAAAAAAGAAAAAACTATATTGAAAAAATGGAATTTAAAACAAAATTTTGAATCAGAATAATATATTTATAAGCAAATTAAAAACTTACCAAGCATCCAGTCACCTTCCAGTATTCAAAACCATCAAACCGCACTAATAACGCACAATTTTTAAAAAATATCCACTTAATTTAAATGTTTTTCATTTTATTTCAAAAATTGTATTATTCATATACCTATAAGGTACCGAACAAAGGAATTAGCCGTACTGTAACAAGCTATTCGTTAAATTATGAGTATGACACACCACCAACGAGCACTCTTTGTTTTTTGTATATAATTTTTTGTTAAGCTGATAGTTAGTTCGGAAAGCCGGTAGAACGGTGAACCAAAAATTTAATAGTTATTCCAAATATTCCACCAAAAAAATTAAATAGAGTAATAATGTGAATAAAAATAAATTTTACTATAATAGTTATTTATGTACCAAGGCAGTAAAGTGATTCTTTATCGGACGAGTCTGAAATTATGAGACGAGCGAAACGAGGCGAATAACAGGCGAGTCCGATAAAGACACTTTACTGTCGTGGTGCATACAAAATTGTATCGCCAACTGCCCAGAATTCGGAATATAAAAAACTGGGGTATATTTCATTGCATTTTATTATGAAAAAGTGGACAGCCCATACAGAACAAATCTACTTATTATTTGTTATATTTAAATTGAAGGTACACCCTGAAGCATTATAAAAGTTGATTCTTGAAGTCAAAGGAGTTCCAACAATAATTTGTTATAAATAAATCGCAAGAAAACTATTATGGAGCCGTAATAGGGAGAAGCGTGACACTGATGACAGATGATGATTTTCGAGTAATGTAATACTTTACCTGTCGCATATGTCACTTTACCTGCGGCAGATAAAAAGCGTTTTCGATTATTTACTTTTGGCTGCTAGTAGCAGCTCATAGTGACTGAATTCCGTTCGTTTATTACCGGGCGTGACGCCTAGTCTTACCTTCCCCTTGCCCCTCAAGCACATACCGAAAAGTATGAGCTTCAAGCCATGGACATTAAATATTTGACGTTTGTCCGGTTTGACGTTTATTTAAAGGTTAAGATTGTGCCTATTACGATTTAATACGATTTAAACCTTACTAAAAATATCTAAATATGCAAAATTTTATTATCAAAAACATTAGAATTGAAAACTGTTCTTCTAACAACACAGGAAATTCATTGGCATCGGCACATGTCAGGTGGTTTTGAGGATCCTAAAAAATGGTGTTCGATTTGCTCAAAAGTCGTGACGATTGAGGCGTCACGCACAAGTGCTTGAAGCCTAAATAAACGAAAGCAACAAAAGTAAAGGAAGGTAAACTGTTGTTTACTTCCGGAAATCAATCTGATAATTGAAGGCTTTACTGACGGTTGCCGATAATAGTACATATATTAAAGTATAAGTGGATATTAAAGGTCTTTAAAACACGCGCGATTTTTCGAGCACGACTGCGAAGCCAGAGTGCTCGAAATAGAGCAAGTGTTTTAAAGACCAGTTATCCACGAATACTTTACGCTATTTTTTTTATTGGTGCACTTTGAAATTATAAATACTGGTCTATACTAAAACAACAAGAAATGGAAATCATAGATGGAAATAAGAACTAAATGTCAAATTGTTGAATTCGTGATGTACCTATATGATGTACCTATACCTTGCGTTGTCATGGAAATAAGAAAAACATAAACTAATTTGTATTTTGATGGAAGTTCAACCTTATTGAGTTCTGTGAATGTCAATAGTATTAATAAAAATACCATTTCCTAAGGTTTGAAGAATCGGAATATTAATATTTCAAACCATACCAACGACACTTTCCATTTTAATTTATAAATTTGACATTGTTAAATATTGTTCGAATAAAAGTTTTGACGTTACAAACTACTCCTGTCAGATCAATAATAAAAAAATTGTCATTTAGACATGATTTAGACTTCGTTTCTCGACTTGTTGATGTTGCCACGGTAACTTTAAAACACGCGCGTTTTTTAAGTTCGATTTAAACACGCTGAGGCGTGCTTTAAATAGGTAAAATGGTTCACCAATAAAAAAAAATTTATAATTAGAAGCATTTTCATTACAAATATACACGCGTATTAATTATACCTAATAATTTTATAGGGACAGAGCTGTAATCCCTAGTAGGTATAAGGGGGACTACCGAGTTGTACCACGACTACCTGAGTTAATCCATTTCCGCTTTTATTGGGGATTATACTGACCATCGAGGTCAGTATCAGGATCATTACGAAATTACACATAAGCCGTAATTATTGAGGGAATACCCAGTACCACTAATAATAAATTGTATTTAGGCGCATATTTGTTTTTATTTACTTACATATGGATGTTTTGATCTTGAACATTGGTGAGAAAGGCCTCATCTTTATTTTTGTATGTAGAAATTGTTATAGGTATATGGATGTTTTGATCTTAAACCTAATTTATATAAAATTGTTAAGGTCATTAGTCATTAGACTTTATTTTTAAATCGTTAATCCTCCCAGGAAATTCGGTGGTACAACTCGGCGGTAGGATTACACCTACCTGATATCTTGTGGTACAACTCGGCGATCCCGGGTATAAGTTGGACTAAGGGTGGGTCGATCTTTAATACCTTCGTTTATCAAATTAGCAAATTTATTTTTTAATGTACAAACATATGAAGGTAGGTACTAGGTAATAATATTTATGTGAATTGAAACATTTTGTTAATTGCAACTTTAACATTACATGAATTAAACATCGTTTTTTTATTGTTCGTAACGTTTAATTCTAATTTATTTTAATTGAGAGAAGAGAGAACAGTTAAGGGAAACACAGGGTGTTTTCCACGCAATAAATTTAAATTTGCTAGAAATAAGAAAACCAATATGTCGAGGTTAACTACTCGGCAAAACTCTTAATTAAGACTAGTGAAGATTATGTATCAGAGTAAAAATAGAAAAAAGATTTTCTTCCGACAACTAATTTACAGGTAAGGACTGGCGATAATTTGAAACACTCTAGGTCCGTGTAGGTATATAATCTTTGACTCTAGGTACAAAGTGAGTGAATAATATCGATAATAGGTAATTTTATTTCATTTCTGGGCAAGTCCATGTGACAGTCACCCTGATGAATCTGATGATAAACAATCTTTCTTTGCACAACACGTGTTTCTTATTTAATAGATATTTTGATGATGTGTTTGAGCTTATTTAATTTTGATTTGGTGCTTTGTTCCACATTGTTTTAACTGCTGGGGTATTTTTAATGCTATATCTGACTGTTTATAATAAAAAGCATCATTAAATCAATACAAAACAACCAAATTACAAATCTAAAATATATCCAAATAATTGGTTGTCCTCAGGGCGACTGTCATTAGCCGTATGTATGTTATCTATGGTCATTAGTGTCAACCATAGATAACATGTGTCAACACTGTCAACATGTCAGGTGCATGTCAGCTGGTGCCTGGCATTGCTTGTCTAACGGAAGACGTCATAAAAAAATAGTGTTATGAAGTACAATCTGTACACTTTTGTATTGTACCGTGTACAGCAATTCAGCAGTATATTATTTTAGGCATAAATATTATTCAGTTTCAGCCTATTAAATTGTGTAAGGATGGCTCATTGTAAGGTATGGTTAGATAATTACAACACAGGACAGTATCATCCTGGAAGCCAGATTCAAGGCAAACTTATATTAAACTTCAACAGTGATACAAAATTCAGAAGTAAGCATAAAAACAACATCTAAATATATAGCTTTGCCGATAATTTACATATTATATAGGATAAGTATAAGTATTAAAGACAAGCAACGAGTATATTACAATGATTTCAGTAAATTCCAGATAAAATTTGGAAAAAGCTAATTTGAATCCTACTGAGACATCACCAAATTTGCAATGTTGTCTTTAAGTGTTTTAATGCTGTAGTATTAGTATTAGACAATATATGTAGATCATTGAGTATATCATATCTTTCTGGTTTTTGAACTTTCTCAATATTTTCCAGTTTTGCAAGCTAAAATATATGGAAATTTGTAGGTATTAAAATTCGATTGCTAGGACAAGAACATACAGAATGGACAAGTACAGAAACTTACACTGAACCTGGAAGTAATGAATCAAAAACTAGAGATGTTCGTGTATATGCTGACAATAATATTGTTTCCCTTGAAACTAATATACTTGGAGGACGTAAGTGATACATGTCTCTCTGCTTATTTCTATTTTCAAATAATACATTCTGATATAAAAATATATAATTAACCTTTCCAGATTCTGGTACAGTATCTTTACCACCTGGTCAACACATGTATCCATTTAGCTTAGTGTTACCAACAAATATTCCTTCATCATACAATTGTGAGTATGGATACATCGAATATAAAATAGTAGCTGTTGTTGATCGACCAATGGCCATTGATTATGAAGACCAGTTTGTTTTTGTTGTTGTGTCATTAATAGATTTGAATCTTATGCACAATCCACAGCTTCTGGTAAGTTGGCTTGCTGTATTAATGGTTTTTATAACTATTTCCAATTTGTGTTTTTTTCAGGAATCTACTTCTTATTCAGATGATACAACCATTTGCTGCTGGTGTTGTGCTCAAGGACCAATTACTATGGATGTAACACTTCCAAAAAGAACACTTGTACATGGAGAAATTGTGAATATTCCAGTTAGGATCTGTAACTTGTCTAATACAAATGTTGAATCAGTGGAGTTACAATTGAAACAGGTAATATAAGTACTGCATTCTTCTGCTGTTTTTGGCCACACACTCTTTAAGTGATGTCCAAATTAGTTCAACTGGGTTATTGAATATGTTTATTTATTTTTCAGAAAATTGAGTGCAAATCAACAACATCAGTTGAATGGAAAGCAATTGAGAACATCCCTATCACTTTGCATGAAGTAGGTGTTGGAGCACATGGAGAACATACATTTACATTCCCAGTCCAACTGCCTAATGATAGTGTTCTGCCAAATTTCACTGACTGCAAATTATTTAAAGTTCATTATACTTATAAGGTAATCATTTATTTTAATTTCATAGTAAAAGACTCAATTGTCAGAAATATTTAATATTATAGATAATCGGACATCTTCCTGGAGTTCATTCAGCATTGGTAATTGATATGTTTCCTGAAGTAGGAAATATAGAAATTGGTCATCAAGCTCCCATAGGTGGCTTCGGAGAAGGTTCTAGTATCATTTCCTATCCAACTGGAGTACCAGCACAACCAGGGCCATATCCACCTACTCAATTCCCACCAGAAGGTTATCCTCAGTACCCTCCTCAAGGCTATCCTCAGTATCCTCCTCAAGGTTATCCACCAACTGCAACTCAGCCATTTCCACCACCACTACAAGGATATCCTTATTCTTCACCAGCAAATTCTGGACCAGGTAAAACATTACAAAATTCTTAATTTGTGCAATAGTCCTTACCAGTCCTGATATTATCATGGATGTTATATATACATTTTTTAGGATATTCTGCAAAAGCTCAAGAAGCGGGTGCTTACCCATCTGCGCCTGCTCCTCCACCAGGAGAAGAATGTAAGTAAAATTAATCAAATAATTCATTCATTCTTTTGGTCACTTAGGCCCGGTTGTACATTCGAAGCTTAAAATTGAGCTCAACTGAGCTGGGCTTAAAATATAAGCTTAGCTCAACTCTAAGCCTGTTGTACAAACATGGTTCAGTAGCAGCTCTACTAAACCTATATTTGCAAGTGTCGGTAGAACTTCTTTCAAACTGACACATGCATATGAAGTAAATTGGTCACAATATGTTTCTCAAATAACCTAACTTATGTCATATTTGCTACCTATTAGTTTTACGAGAAATTTCCTCTGATATACAATCTGTCACAAAGCGAACGGTTTCTTTAAAAAGACGAAATCTTTCAATAAACTCATGATCTCTCCAACATTCAAAGTGATTCATACGCGAGGTCTTTTCGGGTGTTGTACGATTCCAATAAGTTCCAAAAAATCCTCATCATCGGTTAAAATATCCATAATTAACTTTGACAAACTTTTAATTTAATATTAAATTAAGTACAGGTTATGTTTGCATACAATTCATTCACATTTAAGCCACGGAACATGATAGCAATTATGTTCCATGCTTAAGCTTACATTAAACCTGCCCTCTCGGAGGCTTTACTAAGCTTAAGATTTAAATGAAGCTCAACCGTAAGCCAACTTTGTACAACAGCAATCTGACGCTGAACCTGAGTTCACACTTGAGCCTTCACTAAGCTACAATTGTACAACCGGCCCTTAGAAATTGTAATGCATAGTTGTGGTTTGCTCTTGTTAACTGTCACTTGTCATAGCATGATGGAGATAATTGGGTCTTCTAACACTGTATTGAAAGTATTTTCTTGTTAATAAACAGTGGAGCTGAAAAATTCTGGGGCTGCTAAAGCTAATTTTCTTCTCTTGTGACACAATATATTATTTTATTTTTCTTTGTAATTATAGTACGTGTTTTTCCACTAAATGTTTTCTTTTATTACAAATACTTATATTATTATATTGATTTTTGTAGTAATATTATAAGATTTTTTCTGGCTGGAAAACCTGTAAACTATAAATTCCGAAGCCTGCTATTATATTTCACTGTATATAATATATTTTTTTACATTTTCAGTCCCACCGTCCTACTCTAGTATTTCAAAATAAACCATCAACATCATCGATCAACTGTGCTGCTATGTATTGTCTTATGCGTGTGTATTGTAAATTTACACGGAAATTAAAGTGCCACTATTAGTGTCTATATATTATTGTAAGAAGAATAAAGGAATATGCTTCTTTATAAAAATATTTTTGTACTCATCAACTGTCATCATCACTTCATTCAACTTAAAATTAAACATAGTTTTATAGACTTTTGGAATGAATCAGTTTCACACTGATTAACATACATGATGAATTTGGAATTTGAAAACTTTTTATTTTGATAAATGCGCACATTGTTTTACGTTTAATAATACTGCGCCCTCTATAATGGTCAATTACATTCAATGTAAAATTGCTGAAATATCCGTTTTTAATTAGTGTTATTATTATAGCAATCAAATTGTTATTTTTATAATATATATATTTACCCGTGTTTTATCAATAAACTATGTATTAAAATGTCTATTTTATTTAAATTGTACACATATCCATCTTCAGCAAGGTACTGAAAAACAACAACAAAATGTAAGAATTTTATTCCTGTGGCTAGGCCCCTTGTTCCACCGGACAAGTAAATACGGCTGAAATTTAACTTAGTTAAGTTTAGGTAGGTATGCTCTGAAAGTTTTGTTAATACTCTCCTCATGTTTGGAACTATAATTAACAGCTTTGAAGTAGGTACGCGTTGAGGGACTGCTTCACTCGACTATAATTTTACTTACACTGCTTTGCAATGTTTATTTGTTGATATATCTCAACAACTGATGAAATTGAGCCACTGTCCATTGGGATTTAGAAGGGCGAAACCATATTTAAATCTGGCGTCTCTTCCCATGTTTGACAAGCTATATTTTTTATGAATAATGTAGTTTTAGAGAAACTCGCTTTTTAATTTCTTTCCTAATTGTAAACCCGATCTATCTTTCTTATTGTGTTGTACTATCAGAGTATTTCACTTGTTTCAGTGTAACGAGAGTATACGGGCATCAGTATATATTTACATAAATTGTCAGCGACTGTATTTACATACAATTATTTGAATAAAAAGTAAAACATTTTAAATTGTTAGGTACAAAAATAAAGTCCTAATTGATATTTGGAAATTAACTTATACCATTAAAAGCAATCCGACATTTTTGAAAGCGCTAATAATACAAAATAAAATAGTCGAATGTAAACGGTGACAAAAAGGCTTTTATTCATCAATTTGTGAACTGCAAATAGTTTTTGTTCGTTACAGTGTTTGTTACAAAAGTGTAATCCACTTGAAAGTTGGAAATCAGTTTGGACTGTTTTGAATGATATAAAAAACCGAATGTGAAGCTTTATTTTTCACACGATTGTTTCGCATTTTCACTTCTAATCTACCTCTCCCAAATGTTGAATGGCAAATTGGATTATATCCTTTTTAAACGGATAGAATATATTCCAGTTCAATAATTAGTAAATAATATTTTTGTACTCTTCACAATAATGAATTCTATCCATTGCAATTTTAGATATAAACTTAATTTTATCGTCTGCAACAAAATTACTTTTTTTCTACTATTTTAACTATTCAAATATTTTTCCACTTTATCTCAATTTATAATATAATAATATTATTATTTGATTATAATTTTAAACCTGCCTCCAATTGATCAGTGATAGAATAGCAGCTCTAGCATATCTGCTCCCACCTCTTTTAGTTCTGTCAGTGTCAATGTCAATAATTGTAATATTTGTTGTGTTGTGTTTGTCTTATAAAGTAAAACTTTATTTTTCCTCAATTCAAACTTCGATAAGATTAACTCAGTGACATAACGTAAAATGTTACTTTAAAAAAAAGCACATATTATGTACTAACTATCAAAATTGTGGTTTTATTCTATTTCACCTTGAAGAAAAGTAACCATACAATTAAAATTATCTTCATTTCCTGTGGATATCCTGTTTCTCAACCTACCTACCACTTGTGGTTTTTTAAAAATGAATACTTAATAACATGCAAAGCCTTTTCACATGATAACACGAACTTTGAGGTATTATTTCATCTGGAGTTTTAAATTACTTTCACTCCCATATGATGTAATTACATTTTAGAGCAATAAGTACTTTGTTTATATTCCAGAATTTACCAATGTTTTTTGAGCTCTAGTGAAAAATGTCAGAAGAAGGATTGGACTGGTTAGGAAATATTTTATCTGAAGTTCAATTGAGTCAATTTTTAGTACCTATAAGAGATGATTTACAAATATCAAGGTTGGAACATTTTGATTTTGCTACACCAGATGACTTGGAAAAGATTGGTCTCAGCAAACCAGGTAAAAGAGTTTAATAACTGCATTTTTATTTGTTAGGTTGACAAAAAAATATTAGTTCTTGTAGCTAATGTTAGATTTATAATTTGTTTAGGTGCTCGAAGATTATTGGAAGCTGTGAAAAAGAAACGGGCTCAACAAAAAAAGAGAAACTTAATTAATAGATTTATTCCAGCTTCTAATAAAAATAATACCAATAAGAAGCATGATGAAGTTGTCATAACTGATTTCACCTCCTGTTTAATTCAGGAAACTCATATAACACTCTCAGTTAAACTAGGAGATGGAAGTTTTGGAGTTGTAAGAAGAGGTAACACTTGATTTCAATAACAATGATGTGAACTGTATATTAATAATCCATCTATAAATGATACATTTTATGTTATTAATACATTTCTCCAAGTATTTATTATGTCAATTGTATTAAAGATTGATATATGAATTAAAAACTTGAAAATTTCACAAAGAAAAGTTTTAAATTGCAGGAAAGAATAAACAATCTAAACATACAAACATTTATTATCAGACATTACATAAAACTTGTATGAAAAACAATTACTGTAGTTATATCAATTGAATGGACCATTAACAATTAACTTGCAATTTTAATCAAAATCATGTTATCAGCAAATACATTGAGAAATTCACAAACAGCTGTATAATATTAAAAATGGTTTAAGTATTTTTGATAACATAGTTTTACTTCAATTATTCCTAGATTAGGAATACAATACAACTATTAGGCTGCTAGAAGTATTTAAAATACCAAAAAAATATTTATCATATTTCATTTTAAATATAAACTTGACCAAATTTAAATATGTAAATATATACTAACCAATTACAATACAACTTACTATTATTATAATAAAAAAGTAAAAGTAAATTTGCTACTACTTATTGTCTTTGTCTGGTAGGGAAAGATGATTAATATTCTGTTGATTAATTTATCACTTCTAATAAGGAATCTATTATATTATGTCCATAAAACAAAGGTTTGTAAGAATTACCACTGAGAAATACCAATATAAACTACTAATTAATATTATAAGTGATGATATTATTGCATGATAAATATTTAAACATCTTAAAACTTGAATAGGATAGCAAGGTTAAATTTATTGTAAGTTTATACTGTATTTTTGGTTATTTCAGTTGAAATATAATATAAACACTATAAACAAACGGAAAACAGCATGTATCCTGATGTAATTATTTATTTAAGAGTATAGAAGTACATTTTTTGTAAAGTGGGCCAGCAATTTATAAAAAAGGGAATAGGCAGTTGAGGGGACTTCCACAAGACTGACAGACACAAATTATAAAATTTTATTGTTTGTTTTTATAAATAAAGTAGACCTTTTAAAAAAAATTAGTATATATATGATAAATGGAAATTTATTATTGTGGCAGTCAAAAAAAGTCTAAAATTTCAGGTGAATGGATAAGCCCTACTGGCAAAGCAGTGCCTGTTGCTGTAAAAATACTAAAAGCCGATGCTTTGAGTCAACCTGGAGTATTTGAAGATTTTATAAAAGAAGTACAAGCAATGCATGTATTGAGTCATCCAAACCTAATAAGGTATGTAGTTCACAATCTATTTTAGTGAAATTTTGTTTTAAACCATACAATAGCAAAACTGTTTCTATCATCAGCATAAACAATTTTCCCTCTCAAAACTAAACAAGTGTATAATATTCTATATGGTTTAGATTGTTCTTTTCACTGATGGAGATATATCCTAATTTTTAGACTGTATGGTGTAGTTCTTTCTCAACCTATGATGATGGTAACAGAATTAGCTTCATTGGGATCTTTATTAGATTTTTTAAGAAAACAGTGCCAACATACTCCTGTTCCTATGCTCTGTGAATATTCTACTCAAGTGGCCAATGGTATGGCATATTTGGAAAATAAAAGATTTTTACATAGAGATCTTGCCTGCAGGAACGTGTTACTTTCAAGTGTAGATAAAGTAAGTTTAGAAAAAGATTATTATAAGATCTCAATGTCACAAAATGGTATTTTTAAGGTTAAAATAGGGGATTTCGGTTTAATGCGTGCTCTTCCACAAGAAGAAGACTGCTATGTAATGACAGAGCACAAAAAGGTTCCTTTTCCATGGTGTGCCCCAGAATCCTTGAGGTTTAGACAGTTCAGCCACGGTTCTGATACTTGGATGTTTGGTGTTACAGTTTGGGAAATGTTTACATTCGGGGAAGATCCTTGGATGGGTTTGATAGGTAAATAAAATATTACCGTATAAAATCACACATTTAAAGACTAATTAACTCATTAGGTTCTGAAATTCTTCGTAAGATAGAAAAAGAAAACGAACGTCTATCTCTTCCGGACGCTTGTCCCCCAGCCATCTATTCGATCCTCCTGAAATGCTGGGCGAAAGATCCACGCGATCGTCCTACTTTCGCATCGCTCAAGGACTTTTTCCGTAAAAATATTACACCTGTGATGAAAGCGGTTGGTAGGCAAGATGAACCGGGTAAAATGAAAATTGAAGAAGGGGATGAAATTGCTATTATCGATGGTAGTGCCGAACTGTATTGGTGGAAAGGTCAACATCAGCAAACTTTCGAAATCGGACTGGTACCGAGATGTTTAGTTGATCCTATGAGACCGAAGCAATCCGATGATATCAGGTACTTATTATTCTTCCCAAAATTACATAGATACTATTGAGTTCAATGAGTTTGTATCCACAATATTGTATGAACATAGTTGTACATACAGGGTTCCAAATCAGGAGTTTCTTTTATTTATTATTTTTGCACTGTCCTGTATAGCATTTTAAATCCAAATACAAAATTTTAGCAAACCTCTTCAGCATTCTTTTATCCACACTGGTCATGGTTCACCTTTCGGTGAGTCCTGGGGTAGTCCTTCTTACATTGATGAAATGTATCTAAACAATCCCATGGATCCTCCGGATGTGATGGGATTACAAAGAGAATCTAAACCATTGCCGGAAATAACAGATAGAAGAAAACATTCAAAAAGTCGTAAGTTCCTTTTTTAATTCACTTTTGACTCATATAATTGAATATTTTTCATATTTCAGTAAATGGGTCTCTCCGAAAACCACTAGAAAAACAATTTAATTATAAGAGATTAACGAATCAAGATAGCTTTAAGACCAAACCTCAAAGACCTCCTGATCCAAAAATGGACACTAATCGAGAAGGAATGCTTGTAGATATTTCCCCCGAAGACAGACCAGTATTAAGAGTAAAAGAAGTGATTAGTAGGCCGGAATCTAGAGCTGTATCCTTGTTAGATGAACCCATAGATGTACCACAGGATGGTAAGACTTAAATAATACAAAACTACTTGTTTATTTTATTTTATTATTTTCAGATAATGAAGTATGGACAACCGAAGTTCAAACTGAAGATTCTTGTCCTCCTCCTTACAATTCCCCACCGTCGTACTACAATACATCCGCTTTCGTCGCTGTTGAACCGCCTCTCTATTCTACTAATGATCCTTTTGATACATCAGCAGTATTTCAACCGATACAGAAGCCTCTCTCTCCACTTACATCTACTCCGACAAGTACATTTATCAATAGAGTCACACAAAATTTGTTCGAGACAAGTCCAAGCAAAAGTATTAGCCAAAGTTCAAGTTTTAATTCTAATAGCAAAGTAGTTCAAAATCTCTTCGAATCTAGTCCTAGTAGAAGTCTAAATCAAAAGAAATGTTTTGTTCAAAGTGATATATCAAATAGAAGTTTAAATTATATAAATATAAAAACTGGTAAGTTGTGATGAATCTTTTGTTGTTCTTGTAATAAAACACCCAGGGCAACGCAATTAACATTCAATGTGCGCATGCGTAGCTGTCATTAGGTATTATGCAGCCATGTATATAACGTTTGATATTCTATAGTTACAAGGTTTTGTACTATAATATTACTAATTTTCTTTTTTTAGAAAAAGACACAAATGTGGCAGTATCGAAACAAGTTTGTACAGTTCAAAAAAATCTGGCAACGGGTGTTAACAGAACCGAAGATAATTTGGCGAACGGTATCTCTTTGTTGAAATTATCCCCAGACCGTCACGAAGATCAAAGAAAATTTATAGCCGAATTGGAAAAGTGTCTTTCAGGCAAGGAAAACGAAATTCCCGTTCTGGATCCTCCAGAACCGGTTAAAAAGGATAAGAAAAGCAATGAAATCGCCGGGGCTTTTCCCAAAGTACAAAACAGTGCGTATAAGTTCGGCACTGTATTTAATTTTCCTTATTTCCATTTTGTTTTTAGAAACGTATTCAAATTTGGGAGATTTTTATTCCAAAACCCTCGACAATTCCCAAAAAAACGATACAACCTCGGTGGTAAATAAAATATGGTTCGAATCGACATGTAACGGTAATTTGAAACAAAATAACAAAAACGCTCAAGTAGATTGTCAAAGGATGAACGAAAATGTGGCTGTCAACGACGAATTCGATCCGTACTCTTCGACCAGGAGATATGATCCCGTTTATTCCTCAACAAATTCAGTTGTAGCTGGTAGTAGCTATTACGATTTCACTCCCGATGTAGCGGGTAAGTTTCAATTTTGAAAATAAGACAAATCGACTCAATCATTGAAAAAGATAAAACGAAACATTGTTTTGGTGAAGATCTGTCATTCACCCTGTATATTAATGATCAAAACAAGTTTAATTTCCTTCACATTTGCTGTACTTTTAATATTCTAGGCTCAGTTCAGAACCTCTACAACCCGCCGGTTCAAACCATCTACAACAACTTCACTCCATCGCTCTTATCCAATAGCAACGCTCTCTACAACAACACAAATAGCTTCAACTCAACAGCTAACGTCAACGACCCGTACTCTGCGAGTAATCATTACAACAGCCAATCGTCGGGATACGGTTACAGTTCCGTAGCGAAGAGTATTAGTAGCAGACAATATAGTGAAGTCGGTAGGCAGCAGTATAGTGAAGTGGGTAGACAGTATAGTGAAGTACCGGTAGAGGGTTTGTATCACGAAATACCGGAGAATTTGTACAATGACGTTGCGAATGATGATCTACTCCGACCGCATAGGCCTGCTCCAACGAAACCTGGTGTGTTGCAGCCTTTGAGTATGCAGCAAATTCAGAGGAAGATTCAACAAGGACAGGTGAGTTTTGATTTGAATTTGTTTTCCTTCTACGTCCCAAACTTCTTGTTTTATTCTAAACCATCTGCTATAGTTCATTTAAAAACCAGGAGGAGTAATTTAAAAAGCTCTACTCACACCACTAAAAGTTACCAGATTAGTTACCAAAGGGTGTGTTCCGAAAACGTCTTGTTCCAAATATATTGTGTCTTGATAGTAAAGAGATAAGTCATAAGTCGATTTTTCCTTTGATCTGTAGTATATTCTTTACATGTACCTAAGCATTAAGCAGAATGTAAAACTTTTTTCTACGACTGCTATGGAAAATAGTTCTTTTTCCACAATTTACGAAACTACAAAGGGTCACTTTGCCTAAGCCGAAGGAAAGATTTTTTCTCACGGCACTTTGCCCACGCCACATACATTTATATGGAGAATCAAATAAAATCGACAAAAACTTAGTATGCTATTGCCACCTTCAAATACCTACTCAGTTGTCACAAAACTGTCAGATTATATTGGAAGTTTTTAAATTTGAAAAGGTAGTTTCTAATAACAGAGAATTTAATGAAAAGAAATGACGTTCCGGGTTTGACCATACAAAATTGTACAAATTTCACCATCAACTATAATTTTGAATGAAATTATTTAACAGTTTAGAGATGGGATACTTTTAGTGTTATTTTTGTTTTACTAGCCATAGTTACTTTACTTGTATTCTTTAAATTTGTGCAGTTGTAGAAAAAGTATAGTGTGCAACATGTGGGGAAAGTACTTTTCTCACTCGTGTGTTTGCGTCCCTCGCCCTTCGGGCTCGTTCCACAAACTTCCACACTCGTCAGAAAAGATGAACTTTCCCCACTAGTTGCACAATATAATATTTCCTGTTTTTAATTCAAACTGAAATATTACAACATCCACATTACTCTGTTACGGCTGTTTTAAGTTACCAAACAACTGAATGCTTTAAAAAGAAAGTCGATAAGTTAATTATTGAAACGTTTCGACTAGCATATTATAGTACCTATATAAATAGTTATCTATCATTCTTTACAACTACTACCGGTGTGTTGTAGAAACGTTGGAAATAAAATTACTACAAAGTAACATGAAGAAATGATTCAAACGATATTACAATATTGAATATAATAATATTTAAAACACAAAATGGCTAATAAATACCTTCGAATCTACATATTCAGATTCACATTAACAACAAACAAATTATGGTCATTGTTGATGATGGGGAATTACAGATAGTCAAGTTACTCCAATTATATTTATTTCAATTATTATTTTTTTTTATTTCCGCATCAACCATATTGGTTATTAGCGGTGGAACAGTGAATGATTATTTTGTACATATTAGTTGAACAATAGAATAATTATATTTATATAGAAGCTCAGAATCCTTTAAAAACTGTATTAAACTTTGAACACTGCACTCCTTGAACACTGCACTTAAATTGTTCGGTAGGTGATGCTGTAACCTTGCGACACTATATAGCGGACACTCAATCAAAATATGTTTAATTGTAATGGGATGCTCACATACTTCACAATACGGTTGACACTCCTTTGACAGTAGATATTGATGGCTGAGTCTGCTATGTCCTAGACGTAGTCTAGTCACTACAACTTCCATGAATCGATTGGGGGCATGATTTTGCCATGGTCCAAACAGAGATTTGATCTCTCGAGGCTGGGATTGTTTCAGGCTATCACTCCAATTTTTCAAAATTTTGTGTTTGTAGTTGATTTTCAGGTCTATTGGTAATGGATTGAAATGTGGAATTAATCTATTATCATTTGCTGCTTCTCTTGCCAATTTATCGGCCTCTTCGTTACCCACCAATCCCACATGTGAGGGATTATTTTAATTGAATTGAATAAAATATGACAATTTATAATAACAGTACTACTTTGTAGAGCAATAAGCAGTATTAATTTAAACATGTCCAACAGTTATCTTTATGTTGCCGGATTAGAAGTAATAAACCATTTTTCAAATACTTCTGAGATATTGTCTTCCTTCTTTTTGCATTCAAAAACAAATAATGCATTTTCTACCAAACCCATTCTTCTCTATATTGCTTTATATCTTCCAAAGCTTATTATTACTGATCTCGTTATGTTCTTTCAATAAACTTTGACGATTTCTTTCCAAATATGTTTATAACAAATAAATAGTACATTCGACTCTTCAAAGGGTGACACAGGTAAATTTAATTTGTTCCAAGAAAGTCTAAACTTTTCTTTAAAGCTTGCAAAACTTTGTCCAACACAGATCTCATTTTTGTTCTTCGAACGACATTTTTTATTCACTTTTATTCACAATTTTTTTAAAGTCCTGGTATTCCACCAATATTTTCTGCACTGTATATTTTTCCTCTACCTCAGTATTCCTTCAATAGTCGGTAAACCGACTTTACTACCATTTTAAGAAAAATGTAGAGTAATAATGTACCAACTGCATGAGAAATTTTGATGATAACATGAATATTTTTGGTTTTTCATCCAATATTTATTTATTTATCTGTCAGAACTATAAAAAATGGAAATCAGCTGATGTCAATGCTAAGAAGTGTTGTGTGAAACTTGGCTGAGTCTGACCAATCAGAGGTCCACAGAATTGCCAACTTGAATTCAGACTACTCCTCCTGGTTTTTAAATGAGGTTTATAGATCTGGTCTTTTTTTAAATTCTGCTCAACACTAAACTTCTTGTTTTAAAGTTGACAGCAGATGCTGAACGACTGATGACTCCTGAATATAGAAGCAACAAAATTAGTCAAGTGCGGGATTGTATACCAGATGTAGATATAGATGAATGTCTGTCGGTGTTACAAGCCAGCGGTTGGGATGTAGCTTTTGCAGTCAAGACGTTAAAGATAAATAAATTGGTTAAGTATGTGTTTTTTGTTATTCTTATATTAATCGTACTATGTTGGTTTTTATTAATTTTCAAAACAATTTCTAAACCTGTTGAGTTGTGGTTGTTACGTTAAATAAAAATGTTAATTGTGCTTTTCTAGGTTGGGACTAGCAGACAGTAGTCGCTGTGAGACAGCTTTACAACACACCAATTGGAATGTCGAATTAGCCGCATCAGCTATTCTCGATTCTTAGTTTTAATAAAACTGCAGCCAAAAAGTTGTTGGAAATTCATATAATGTCACTAGTCATGCTATAAATTTGGTTTTTGGCGATATTTATGAAAGTTTTATTTAGTTATAAATATACACAACATCACATGCCTCCTAGACCCAATTATTTAATGGATAATTTCCATTTTCTCCTGTCTCTTACTAATTTTTTGTCAATTGATGCCATTTTCCTTAATTTTTTTCTTGTAATCTACTTAATTTTGCAATATCATTGTTCATTTGCTCAAATTCAAAAAATTGTTTGTGCTTCCAGTTTGTCAGGAACCGAATTTATGATATAATTAGACTTCTACGTATTTACTCATTAATTAAGCCTTGTTAGGTAATTATTATTACACGTGCCAAAGGAAATCTCTAGTTATATCCAATGAGTCATTTATAACTCTAAGCTTCTCAAAAAACTCGTGTAGGGTCTGATCTTATTGCTAGTAAATTTAGAAAATATCAAACTTGATAAATAAGTACCGACCTGCAAAAAAAGAACAAACTGCTCAGTTTCGATTTTTTTTTTCTAATTGCTCTTCGAGAAAATGAAAATTGTAAACATGTCTTTTAAAATTGTTGCTTCGTTTTTAACAGACATTATTTTCGAACTTCTTCGGAAAACTCACTTTCTTTTAAACAAAACTTTATATTCCTTACATATTATAAGTTATCAATTTTTAAAATGTGTATCTGTCATTAAATACAATAGTGTATTTTCGTTAGAAATATTTTTTCTTTTTTATAGCATATTAATCTGAATTTTTCACCATATATTTATTATCTAAGGTATCAAAAATTGTTATTAAGAAAAACAGTATATGTCTTTAAGGTCCATAAATAAAATTATCTCGAACTATATGTGTTTTTTAAATGGGAAATATTTTACACCAAGAGCTCAAATTTTCAGGGAATTCTTTTTTGGACATTTCCAACAAGATTTTGGGACGGGGGCACTCTAATATACATACACTGTGTTTTTTATAAAATGCGACAAACATATTCCCATACAAACTTTCAAACGTTTGCTAACTTTTTTACCAAATAGCGTTCATTAAAAATAATAACAGATTTGTAAAGGTCGTTAAAAAATTTATTTTCTTCAATTCGTTCTGGTTTAATAAAAAAATTGAAGAACGTGTCGCGGGACACACGGTAAGAACTTTAGTTCCATTTAAGCGATAATCAAATTTTTTGAATTAATAAATAAATACACATATTAATAAGAATTTATTTTACTCTGGATGAAACTTCATTTAACAAAAATGTACTGTAGTAGCGCGAGAGCCCACGCGCTCAAGGCACATAACGTAACGGTCAGACCAACCTAACATAAAGAACTAAAATTCTAAAATGCATAATTATCTTTAAAAGTCGCACGCCACTTTCATAGCACTTTAGAATACTAACAACTGTGGCGGAGCTTGCCGAGCGGTTGAAGCACGGGAAACTTGAAAGTTCAAGTATCGCAGCTCGATTCCCTGCTGTGGTGATTTTTTTCTTTTCGATTGAAAAAAGTATCTAGATCGGACGTTTAATATCAATCGAAAGACTTCAAAATCGGAGTCGAATCCCCGTAACATCCCTAATGGGGCCTAAGGTCATCTACTATAATTCTTAATAAGAATTTTTTGATATCTCTTGTAAAAACGAATATACTCAACTTTGTAGTAGGATTGGTATGTAATCATACAACTCGATACATAATCACAATGTTAAAATACATTTATGTTAGTTATTATAAACGAAATAAAAATATTTTTTTAAATACTCGTCTTTTATATCACATAAATTGGAGTGGATTCGATTTTTTTGTACATGTATGGTAAGTTTTCTTTATTTAGCGGTATTTGAAGACATGAATGGATAAAGGTGTCATGTCCATAGAGATAATATAGAAAAAGTAGCCATACCATAGGCAAAGATTACAGAATGAAAATATAAGATATTTCACTTGTTCGAATTTATCGCGTAAAGTACCGATGCCGCTGGTGACTTGGATGGTACAGTACGTCGCTACGTCCAATTTGGCATATTATACGGGACGTCGCCCGTCGAGCGATGTTATTTTAGAACGGTGTTTATAATTGGTTGTTCGTGTTTTATGTTGTGAAGATTTTTTAATTTATTAATTAATTATTGAAATAAGCAGAAAATAATATTAATATTTTTCTCTTCGATAGCAAAGCTTAAACACTAAATATTTTGTAATATTTGTTGATACAAAATTACGGAAAAAAATTGAAATAATTTATTCTTATAATAAGGATATTATATAAACAAGGACACAAAAAATATCGTTGGGTGAATCACTCAACGCTAATATGAAAAATGCAAAGCCTGAAGTTGGGCCTGTTTTAATTTTTTTTTAAATTTCTGCTGATGTGTACTGAAATTACGTGATTGGCCGACGTTTGGACCACGGGAGTGGGGAGATATTTTATACTCAACCTTTCGATACCGTCTGTGAGACGGTGTGTTAGTACTTAAGGGTTAAGGGTCAGAGAATTTTGTATATATTTTTTTAATCTCCTGTCCTCCAAAAGTAACAATAATATTATAATAGTGGTTTTAAATGGATAAAAACTGTGAATTGATTCATTTTGAAAATTAATTTTATTTTTTACTTTCCTATTCAAATTCATATCCCGAACATTTTTCTAAATACCTAATTAACATTTAAAAATAAACCTTTGTGATAAAGAGTCTCCTATTAATTTAAATATATATTTCTCAAATTACCCCAGTATAGCTTAAAACAAAATAAGCTTTTCGATCTTCTTTGGTACCTATTGGTATCGTTATTGACAACAAAAGCGAGTTGTAAACATGATTTATGAGAGCGGAGTCCGTTTGGGACAGAAACTTGAATCAAACCGCCCTGGACTGAAACATCTTATATTTTTATTCTGTAATATTTGCCATAGGTGCTCGTGTAAACGAATTCGTCCACTTAGAAAGAGATGATTAACATACCTAGACAGAGAACCCTGAGGACGATCTACAGATTGTGAAATGTCTATTCGAGCCATGCGATTTACACAAGTGCGACAAGGAAAATATGAGAAAAACATTTGAAAGAGAGAGAAGAATAATTGTGCGCAGTCAGCTGTTGCCAAATGTATTAATCTGTAAAAGTTATTCCCAATTTTTGTCGGCAACAATGTTAAATATCAATAATTGTTAAATCGAAAGCAGTGTATAGATTTTATTTATTGCAGATTGTAATTTGTTCGTTTATTTTCTTGAACTATATTATTTTATTCTTATCTGTGTTGATCTCACTTATTTTTCAAAAGTCAATAATATATCCAATCTCGAATTTCTCCCAATAAATACGGCGTTATCCCGTATTAAAAGTTAAATGCAAAATAAGATAATTATTCCTTCGAAAGTGCCAAACATTTTAAACTGGCAACGCTGCTTTAGCTGGAACTAAAAACACGCCCAACGCTGACTGCGAACAATTATTCTTCTCTCTCTTTCAAAGTAGTTTTGATCATATTTTCCTTGTCGTACTTGTGTAAATGGTATGGCTCAAATAGACTTTTCCAGATCTGTATTTATCATCAAATGAAACAACAATTTTAATCATCTGCAATGTATTTATTAGGGGGTATTTGTAAATGTACATTTTAAATTTCAAAATGAAAACTAAAGCTACCAATCTAACAAAATGGAAATTCTCTCCCTGAGAGCCGAAAGCAAATTTTGTAATTTTATAATATTTACACATAATATACAAGACTGATTTGGCAAACTCTTGAATTTTATTACAGGAAAGTTGGTATGGAAAGTGATACATCATTTTTAAATTCTTTAAAATATATAATTCAACTATTTATTACCGGCATTTTTATTAAAAAAAATACCTTTTGCAATTTAATTTCAATAAATAATTATACAAATTAAGTAAATATCGATAATTTTGTCGATTCTGGACATGTGCACTATTTTCAATGATTTGTCAAAACTCCAATAGTAACCTGTTAAAAGTCGTGGGACAACCGGTACAATAACCGACTACGTTGTCTTTTTGTAATATGGGTACGTTTACAATGATCTTAAGTTTTTGATATCTCGTGTTAACGTACAAACACATTTCTTAAATTTTGAAAATAGCTTTGACATTTTAAAATGATCTATCACACATCGAGAAAAATCACTTAACCTAAGCACCTTTGTCACACAACAATGAATAAGTAGTCAATCACATCTAAATATATCTGAATGTACAATGTGAGATTTAAATAGAAAATTCTTGTCCAGCCCTTTAAAGATAATTTTTGAAATATTTTTTACTACAAAACCAAACTTTTTTCTTGTTAATTTTGTTTTTATGCCCATTTTAATTTTTTTTTTAAATCCGTCTTTTAGATTTTGAGGTCACTAGTATAAGTTGAAGTTAGTCACACATTTTGTCACGGTCCAAAATTATCATTGGAGAGGGTAGTTACCCAAATTGAAGTAGAAAAAAAGAAGTTTAGGTAATAGTGACAATGACTTGTTTGCATTCAGAGTGATAGATGTCAGATGTCAACATTTTTGTCCCGAACAAGCTCAAACATCCCAACGAAGAAAAAAGAAGCTGAAACATGGAGCAGCAAAGAAAGACTATCAACAAGTTCACATTTAAACTAGTGACGTATCTGCATTATAAGTTGCATAATTTTAGTAAATTTATAGTCGATTCACCAATAGGAACACAAAACGTCTAATGCTAGAGCTGTAGTCAAGTGATAATAGTTGTAATTCGGCGTAAATGAAATCTGAATAGACTTTATCAGGAAAAAAATTATACAATCCGGTAATTGCTAAATATTTTCATCGATATAATATTAAATAACATTATATAAGATGATATGGAAGATACTGTAGAAGCAATAAAGGTAAGAAAATATTTTCTTAGCGAAATCCTTTCATTTTTTTCTGACCATGACTTTGTGAGACCTTTGGAAAGTCCATTAAAAGACCCAAGTGAAAAATGAACAAAAATGTGCGACACCAATCCAAATACTAATCCAAATTCTAATCACATTTGAGATATGGATGAACTGTTGGTAAAATTTTGAATACCTTGTCTTCTTGATAGCACGACTAAATATCCTGTCCAAAAAAACCCCGTCCAGAAATATCCTCAGCAAATAAAATACTGTTCAAGAATATCCTTAACTGAAAATATATCTGAGCCAAGATACAAGTCTTCTACTTGGTTTAAGAAGGGCGAATCCAATTATTATATTCCCTTCCCCTTCTTGAATGCATCACAATGCATTCATCCCTCCCATCCAATACTTTCTACGGTGAAATGCGAAGAGATATTTTTGGTAGGGGATATTACGGGATGGGTTTTTTTGGCAGGATATTTAGTCCTAAACCCGTCTTCTTTTATTTAATACTTCAATATGTGGTAACAGTGCTTACCGTTATTGTTGTTTTCTCTCTGGCACTATCCAGCGTACAGGATTACCTTTTTATTCCTGGGAGTGAACTAGTTTCCTGTGTGTTCCCTTCCCAGATAGAAAAAATAGTAGTACAGAATAGTTATTTTTGTATCTAGTGCGCGAAATGCTACTTTGGTGATCGAGAACTGATTTTTTTAGCGCAGCTGAGTTGAAAAAATTAGTCGAGATCACCAAAGTATTTCGCGCATGAGATGCAAACAAAATTTTTTCTACAAACGTCAAAAATATTGTTCTAAAATAAGTAACATGCTTAGCTTAATATGAAATATGAACTGGCTTGAACTGTTTTTCCAAATCAAGTAATTACTGTAACTATGGAAATAAAATGGCATTTGTTGACAATTATTTCAAAGTGACAGTTCTTGATAATTATTTTGGAGTGACTTTTTATTCGCGTCAATTTCGTGCGTGATATTTATAACTGCAAAATAATGGAAATTTCGAGCGACGATGAAGTAAGCAGTACCCCACCTAACTTGACAGATGCGGCCAATTCAGTAATTTCAAATCTTTTACCGGAGAAATCGAGTCGCCAGTATGAAAATGCATATCAGCAATTTAAAGAGTGGTGTAAAGCAAATAAAGCCAGAAAAATATCCGAAAATGTGCTGTATGCATATTTTGCAGAGAAGTCTAAGAAGTCTTCCACGTTATGGACAATATATTCTATGTTGAAAGCAACACTCAATGTTAAAGAAAACGTTGATTTTAAGAAATGTACCAAGTTGGTTCCATATTTGAAAAAGTTGTCAGTTGGAAACCATCCTAAGAAATCTAAGGTATTGACTAGAGAGGAAGTTGAACAATTCATAAGAGAGGCAGATGATGAAACCTATTTGTTGGTTAAGGTAGATCTTTGATGATTGTTTTGTGTTTTTTAAATTACTGATTTCCTTTTAGTTTGTTTTAATACTGGGTATTTTGGGTGCCTGCCGCCGTGAGGAACTCACTAAAATGACGGTCGATGACATAGAAGATAAAAATTCCATTTTGATTGTTAAAGTACCCGATACAAAAACGAATATACAACGAATTTTTACAGTTTCAAATTTAGATTATACTGACATTTACCGAAAATATGCGGCTCTTCGTCCAAGTTATGTTACCAGTCGCCGATTGTTTTTGAAGTATCAAAATAAGAGATGTTTTAACCAAGTTGTTGGAATAAATAGTATTGGAGAGATGCCTAGCTTAATAGCAAAACACTTGAAATTACCAAATCCTGATGCCTACACGGGCCATTGTTTTCGGAGAACATCAGCCACACTCCTTGCTAATACGGTGGCCGATATATGTGTTTTGAAGCGACATGGAGGATGGAAATCTTCGACTGTGGCTGAAGGATACGTGAAAGATTCTATCAACAATAAAATTCAAATATCAAATGAAATTTTAGACTGTGAAATTTCAGGATCAAGTGCTGTCACCTCTACGGCAGCTGCTTGCAAATCAAAAATGGATAGTCTTCCAACTCCCAAAACTACGATATCACGAGCTGAATCTGAGTTACTTATCTGGTTTAGGAATAAATATTGGTTCGTGCACTGGCTGCACCATTAATGTTAACATTGTAAATAATAAATAAAATTAGGTAGTGTTACATTTTCTCGCAATTTGAAAGCCTACATTAAAAAATAAATGATTTCTTGGATTTTTGCTTGATTGAGGAACATAAAGGTTAAAATATAAAAATCCCATATAGTTGTAATTTTTCGACGTTTGTAGAAAAACGTTTTTAAAATCGCCATAGCTAGTTGCAAAACTGGCCGCCTACATAACAATCAATGCGTCCGATCGCAAGCTTGGACGTAACAAAAACTACTTTACGAATATTTGAAGTTTTATATTTAAAAAAAAAAACCCAAGTCAGTGTTTATTAATTCAGCTGCTATTTTGAAGCAGTACTACCTATACTGTTTCCACAACGAAACCAATCCCAAAATAAAAGTACGGCATAATACATGATCAACTCCAATATTATTATCAAATATAATGCAAGCGTAAACAATGTATCACAAGAAATTACGATATCGGCGACTCACGTTAACTAATACAATATTTTATATTAATGTTGTGTTGGGTTTTGGAAATATTTTGAATAAAAATCACTTGAATATAATATAATTATAGAAGTCATTATTAGGTTTGGACTTCAACAAAAACTTGATGAATAAAACGGTCAACACCCGGTAAAAAAAACAATATTCAAGTTCACTATAATATAATATGTTTTAATCTTTCTACAGAGCCTCGAAGTTGTCGACTTCTTTTCATGGAGCTACTTGTATTAAAATTTACTTTGCACCATTAACCAACCATTTAGACATTTTCAAATAAGTAATTGAATAAAAATACATGCAATATTTTTTCTCTATTCATAATATATAGCATTTATTGACGATTTTTTGAAACTAATCAAAAAATTTTGGTAGAAAGCACCAAGATAAACCATTTTTTTCATTTATATCCTCCAATGTTTGCAAAAATAATAGTTTTCAGGATGTAAACATAAATAAATATAACATTAAAAAAATCAAATAATAGTAGCAAAGTATAAATCATCCAAAAGTTTCAAATAATGGATCAAAAAACATACCCGACTACATCATTTCCAACCTACAACAATATAGATTCAAATTCAAAACCAACATTTCACCAATATTAAAATTTCAGTGATGCCAACCAAAAAAATAAATACGAATTAGATACCTTGAGTCGCCTATACAAATTACCTATAAAGAAATCCATGAGAAAATAATAATAATTATAACTTAATCAATTATGAAATGTCAAAAACAACAAATTCTTCATATCTCACTTACTCTTAAAACAATGAGGGATCACAAAAATTCAATTCATTAACGTACAATTCAATTATTTTTCATGTGCTGTTGCATTATTTCTCTTCTTGCTTTTTTCTTTCTACAGTCAGGACAGAACCATTGTCCTTTCGGCGGTACCATTATTCCTACGCATTCAAAATGGAACCATTCAACTTCGCAATCGGTCGCGTCGCATCCAATCATCTCCGAAACCTGCAATACAGATTTATTATCAAAAACAAATTCCAATCCTATATTTCTTCATACAGTGTGGAAACCACTTATGGAATAAAATTCTTGATGTCATTCTTTTAGAAAATTATAAAAAATGTGGAGACACGTCAACTTTTGAATTGGGTTGTGCGTTATGTAAACATAAATGTAAAAGTACAGGGTGATTCACGTACTCGGTGTTGTTTTTTTTTTTAATGAAACACACTGTATATTTGCATATTTTTGAAATCCTCTTAATGAACCGATTCCAACAAACTCCACCTAGTTGTTGGCAATAGTACAGTCTCCTATAGAACTCCTCCTTAACTTTGTTTTAAGTTTGAGGTGAAATATTCCGTATTTCTGTAGTTATCCTGTCTTTGAGGTCTACAATGCTAGTTGGTTGTGTTGCATATACGTTGTTCTTGAGATAACCCCACAGAAAAAAATCTAACGGCGTAAGGTCTGGCGATCTAGCTGGCCACTCGATAGTACCTCTTCGTCCAATCCATTTATTGGGAAAGATTTCATCTAAATAAGTTCTTACCATTAAAGCATAATGGGGTCTTGCTGGAACCAAACATTTTCATTCGGTAAGCTAGGATCTATTGCGTTGGGATATAAGTTTGCCAACGCAGGAATAACTTCATTTCTAAGCATATTTAAATATTTTTCAGCTGTCAAATTTCCATCTATAAATATAGGACCAATAATATGGTCACCTATGATACCGGCCCATACGTTCACCTTTAGAGGGTACTGATTATGTGTCTCACGCATCCAATTAGGATTCTCTGCTGACCAATATCTACAGTTCTGTCGGTTTACCTCTCCATTCAATGTGAATGTTGATTCGTCCGAAAAAATAATGGTACCAAGAGCTATCTCATTTCTGTTCAGCTTATTCATCAATCTTTCGCAGAAATCAAGTCTACGATCTGGATCGTCTTCTGTTAACTTCTGTTTTTCTTTATGAAAACATCTTAGAACAGTTGTAAGACTAACATTATTTTCACGGGCAATTTGACGTGTACTTGAAGTTGGATTCTCTTCGACACTTAACAAAATATCACATCATCTTCAACGAAGTGTGGTTTTCTTTTCAATGGTTTGACATGTCCAAGTTCTCTGAATTGTGCATGAATTTTAGACACAGTACTTTATGAAATATTAGGCTATTTGGGATAATTCGGGATTAAATAAGTTTGCCACTTCAACTTGACTTCTGCAGTTATCCCCGTACCCGATCATCATTAAAATCTCAATTCGGTGAGTCTCAATTAAATATTTCATTGTTATGTCGACAAGGAAAGAGTGTTTGACAAAGATTTTACTCTTTTAGTATAAACTGTCAACACATCAACAACTGACAAAATAGGAAACAATCCACATTATTTACCGATTTAAAACAATCCACATTATTTACCGATTTTGTCTAATTATTGGCGTTTTTAGGCAATTTTTAGGTATTTTTGATAAAATTCATGGGCGTAGCAGGTTTTATTCAATATACAAATACGTCTAATAATTAGTTAGTTTAGATTTTTGATAAATCCATATTTAGCTAATTTAAAAAAGTACCAATATTTCAAGTGTAATAAATTATCAATTTTAAAATTTCACCCTGTATATTTCATAGTTGACCGTACATTATTTAGTTTGTTGGAATCTGTTCATTAAGAGGATTTCAAAAATATGCAAATATACAGGGTGTTTCATTAAAAAAAACCGACTATGGCATACTTGCGTGAATCACCCTGTACATTTACATTTATGTTTACATAACGAACAACTCAATTCAAAAGTTTATGTGTCTCGGCATTTTTTATAATTTTCTAAAATAATGACATGAATTTTATTCCATAAGTGGTTTCCACACTGTATAATAGAAGCTATAAACGGTTAAAATTTACCAAATGTCAAATAAAATCAAGTAGGATATTTAAAAAAAGGAAAGCATTTTCTTGATTTCCATGAAGCTGTAATATTTTTCTCACAAACATTAATAAAAAAATACTTACCTCATCGTATGGACACTGGCAGTAACAATACAATTGCGGTTGAGCAGGTCTGGGTGTCACACTGGGTGGTTCGTCCGAGCTAGAATCATTGGAATCGCTGCCGCTGTCTCCATCTCCTATTCCTCGACTGCTCAACAGTCTTATAGGTGGAATGCTGGGCTTCGGCCTGGGGCGTTGGACTCTAAAATCACTGAGATGTGCTCCTGTTCGAATGGATATAGGCTCGATAGGTGGTTGAGGCGGAGGGGGAGGTTGAGTTTTTATTGTTATCGGGGGAACGACCATAGGTGAACGTGGAGTCTGAGGCGTTTCAGATTTGCGATGTTTCGACGCGGGTTTATCAGCTTCTTCGTCGCTGGAGTAGCCGTAAAATTTGTTCGGTACCCTGCGACGTTTCGACGCCCTCAAATTCGAATCTGCTGAATCTTGTCTACTGAAAGCGGGTTCGGTTTGTACTTTGGAATAAGGTGTTGTTATAACTGGAGTGGATACAGACGGCAACGGACTAGATACTGGGGAATTTCTTGAAATTGTCAAAGTAATAGGTGCTACGGTTGGGGATTGAGGTTGTAGTTGCTAGAAAAATTAAACATGAATAAAAAAAAACATTCAAAAATAAAGTTTATAGGGAATACCTGTTGATGAAATTGTTGATAATAGGGTGGAATTGGAATATCTGGCGATATAATATTATTGACAACAGCTGCATTAGCTTCTGCAGCTCTCCTTTCACTTCTTCTCTTTTTCTTCTTTTTGGATTTCGATTTTTTTCTCTTCTTTTCTTCGGGTTCTATAACTTCCGGCGGCGGAGTCGGAGGTCGACTGGTACTTTCTATGAACGAACCGTTTGGAAGATTATTAGGTCCCATTAATTCGAGTAGTTGTTGACGTTTTTCTTCGAGAATTTTTTTGGCAAGTTTTTGTGGTGCTTCGTCATAAAATTCTTCGTCTGTTTCGCTTTCGGTGGTTTCTAAATCGGATTCCCTGATGGGAGTTTCGACGACGACAGGAACCGCATCAGTTACTACATCTACTTTCTTGGCTAATGTACCTTTGTCTTGTTCTCCCTTTATTTTCTTCGCTCTCTCCTTTCTCTTCTGTTTTTTCAACAACTGTCTATTTCTTCCCTCTTCCGATGAACTATCTGAACTAGAGCTGTCCGATGAAGAGCTTGAACTGCCCGAACTAGAGCTACAGCTACAATTTGAGCCGCACGAACAACTCGACGAATCCGAATCGCTGCTACTGCTTGACGAACTAGTTTTCTTTTCTTTCTTCTTATCTTCTTTCACTGGATTTATTGGCTGTTCAACAGTTGGTTGCTCTTCTTTTACAGGACCTTGAACACAACAATAACACAGTCAAAATTTGGCTGAAAAACTGGTGGCTACCAAGTTATTATCAATTCTACACTACTTCACAGTAAAGGCTAGTAAAGAGTGGGGGTTCCAAAGCACCAGTGTACTGGCAAGTGTAAACATCTACTAGCACGTTTCTTGTTGACGTTTCGTAGGTAGTGTTGATGTTGAAATTTATAAAATGAGTGGACAACATAAGTAGAGTGAATAAGAAACAATTAATTTTATAGAACTGACCCACACTTTATTTCTTCTACCATTTGGTTTCTGCTCACTCAATATATCCTCCATTATGTCTTCTAATTCATCAACTAAAACCGCTGTTAAGTTGTCTGTACAACACTTTATAACATGATTACTCATATCACTAATTTGTTTTCAAATTAAATATAGTTGAAATAATACCCTTCTTGGTGTGCGTCATCGATTGTTAATGTCTTTCTAACACATTACATAGGAAGAAATAGAAAAAAAGGCAGGTCTGTGATTAATCCTGATCAAAATATCACAATAATAAACCGTTCAAATGTATTACAAACGTTAACCCTAATCTTTGACTTACAAAAATTTGAGTGGTTGATGTTTAGATTACGCTCAAGCTCAACCTATCAATCGAGAGTTTAAAATACTATGAAGGCGTTACTTTCATAGCGGCAATAAGTCTTACGTCTTTTTCTACTGTCACACTGACAGTACTTGACAGGTCTGTACTTTGTTGTTTACGGTCAATTATTATTTATGAGAAGTGAATATTAATCTTATTGTTTTATTTATATGAATAATACAAAAATATTTGAAAGTTCTCAAGTATTTTCAGTTAGAAAAAGAAGCTGGTAATTATTAATCGCATAGCCTTTTCGAATTTGGCTAAATACAATCCTGATGATCTTATTTATCAAATTTAAGGTTAGCTATATGTCAAAGTAGCAAATAAAATAAACGACATGCCGAAAACCCGGATATACGTCACAATCGATGACGCACACCAAGAAGGGTATTATTTTAACTATACCCTTGTATTGGAACTGCGATGGATCTAGATCTAGGAAGCCGCTACATTTAAAAAATTTCAACTAAACTCGCATGCAAAAAAGCATGCCAGTAAACTAGCATGTGTGAATACGAAATGTCCTGTTAGTGATGCGCGCGCCTTTTACTCGGCCGAGTACACTGGCATGTGTGAATGAGCCTTAATAGTGGACAAAACTGTTGGCATAGTTAGACGTACATATAATATCATTAAAGGTGGATGTAAGACGAGATGTAAGAGCAGTAGGCGAGATTTTTGATGGAATCCCTTAAAAATATCATGGTTAATTATAATCAATAGGGGACTTCGGTCCAAGTTGCCAACCCAAAAAATTTCACATTTTTCTACCACTGGGGAAAGAAAAATTCCGGACGATTTTGTCATGTAAAGGTTCGTATTATTTATAAATATCCGTAAACGGAGCCTCGACTCTTCAAATTAGATAATTTGATGCAAATATCTGATTGGCTGATTTCACGTCAATAATGTCACCAATACGCCATCCATCTTTAGGGGTTGTGTTCAGAAAACACAACTGTTGCAGAACCGTTGAGTGAAAGTTCTGTGAACGCACTTTGATTAGTGAGCGAAGCCATTTTCCTGAGTGGTTTTAAATTGCGCTCAGTGAGCACAACACGATGCAAATTGTGTTCTACATATATAATCTGTGATATACATATATTAAAGATTATCTTCTATACTTTCCAAAAAATGATCGTTCAGAAGACATACGTCAACCATTCGTTACTCAGTGACCGCTCAATCAACAGATGAGTGAGGTATATGTTATGTTTTCTGCTGAGTAATATAATTGTTAATAAACATTAAGTAAAAGAAATAGACATTGTTAGAATAAAGACATATGCCACAAAAAAATGGTTTAAACTTACAATAATGTTTTTACACATACTAGAAGGTTGCAGCTATCATATGCAATGATTAAATCAACAATTTTCTCGGTTTAACTGACTCAGACGTTAGTTTAAAAAAGTGGTTAAAATTTTTTTACTTAGTAACAATTAAAATATCTGTGCGGTTTTCTATTTTTATAAAAATCTGAAAAAACCCACCTAAAGGACTTGGAAAACACAACTTTTGGCGTTTTGAACGTTCAATTCGGACCATTTAATCCCGAGTTATTGAATCCCAAACTTGATCAACGGTTCTCGGCAAACGATCAACAAGCTAACTAAAAAGAAAATACCGGCATGCAGATACGATTCAACCTCTAGCCACATATTATAATCTGCTATACTTCGCTATACTCAGCCATGCCCTCCCCTCAGAATCACAGCGCCGAGAGCCTTTTCCGCGCACATCCTGTCTTCTATTTGATTTAATTGTTGATAGGTTATGAAAGGTAGGTGTGTTGAAAAATATCTAGGAAGTATGCAGAAGGACCCGCATGACAGTATTTTTTTTTCGTTATATTGTTGTTCGTTTGCCTAAAATCGTTGATCAAGTTTGGTATTTAATAACTCGTGATTAAATGGTCCGAATTGAACGTTCAAAACGCCAAAAGTTGTGTTTTCCCAGGTCCTATAAGTAGGATTTTCAAATTCCAATTAAAATGAAAAACCGCACAGATATTTAAATTGTTACTAAGGTAAAATTTTAACCACTTTTTTAAACTAACGTCTGAGTCAGTTAAACCCAAAGAATTGTTGTTTAAATCATTGCATATGATAGCTGCAACCTTCTAGTATGGGTAAAAACATTATTGCAAGTTTAAACAATTTTTTGTGGTATATGTCTTTATTCTAACAATGTCTATTTCTTTTACTAAATGTTTATTAACAATTAGATTACTCAGCAACTAAATAAGATATTGAAACCGCGTTTATTGCTTTCAGTTCGTATTATGATATGAATGATAATTTACATTTCTTTATAAATTGCATAGTATTTTGCGTCTGAAAAACAGCTGTTTTTTCAATTTTTTTTACTTATTCATCCGCTGTGGTTGCAGGGATGGCAATTTTTTACATTTTAAGCCACGGAATTTTATAGCAAATTTTACGCTCTATAACTTTGTTTCTATAACTATGCACGATAAACTCAATACTTTTCGAGTAAAATTAGAAAACATGTCGAAAAACAGGCCCATTTTTGGTTGTTTTGGCTAAAACATGTCGAAAAACAGGCCCATTTTTGGTTGTTTTGGCTATAAACTTTTAATGTGCAATTAGCACAGCCTAAAAACCGGTGGAGGCAACGGATTATCATTAACCATGATATTTTCAAGGGATTCAATAAAAAATCTCGCCTACTGCTTTCACATCCATGTTTTGATAGTTTTTGGGCTAACTCGACTGGACTAATAACATTTCAAGAAAATTTAGATTAAGTAAATTACCTTCAGGTTTAGTAAAACAATAATCGTGATCCACACTCTCTGTAAGAGCAGGTTTAACTTCAACCAATGTCGTATCTTTTGTAATCTCATCAGGATTTGCACAATAATCATGTTCCCTTAACACTATGTCTATATTAGGTTCTTCACTTTCCACAACAGGGACTTCAGTGTCATCACTTTTTTCTGGTTCAGTGAACAAATTATCCAATTTATGTTGTTTCTCTTGATAATTTTTGAAATTGTCCCATATATCCTGTATAACTGTAATTGAATTTTCTTCAGAAGAAATTTCAGTTCCTGATTTGTGTTCTTGTAGTATATCCAAAGGCGGTAACTCTCCTGGAGGTTCTAGTTCAGTTTCCGGATTCACACATTCTTGTTTTGTTTCCGTTGATTCTGGCTTTGGAGTTGGAAGATCTGGTTCAGCTTCTGATTCGCTACTACTGTCGCTTTCAGATAAATTCAGCGCTGGCAAGTCTTCAAGAACATCAATTTTTGGTTTTGGTTTTTCTTCCACTTTTTCTTCCTCCTTTACTGGTTCTGATTCGTGTTGTATCTAAGGAATTAAATTGAATTAGTGTTTTTAAACATGATTAATAATTATTTTACCTCTTCTTTTACTTCATCTTTACTAGCTTCAGCTGCTTCAACTATCGGTTCTTCTAGAGGTTCAAAGTGTCTCTTTTCATGTGTTGCTAACAATTTCTTGGATATAAATTTCTCCTCACACCCTTCAAACGTACAAGCATGTTTATTTTCATTGGTATGCAATCGTTTGTGGACTTTAAGAGAAACTGCTCTAGAAAAAATCAACCCACATTCATCGCACGTGAAACTTGACGGAGGAACACAAAAGTGATACACATGAGGCCATTTTTTCTGCAGACATTTTTTACATAGAACACTTTCTGTGCCATGTTTCCAAAAGAGATGTCTGGTAATGTCTGGTTTATTTCGATAAGCTATACCACACCTATTGACAAAACAAAATTGTAAAAAGGAACTATACTTTGTTGCATGACATACCTGTAACAAAAATGATGTAACTTATGCTTCCACACATGGTTCGATAGCCGATGCTGAGTGTGACAACTGTCCAAACAAACATCACAAACATTATGTTTCTTACGTAAATGTACCATTAGCCGAAACGAACTGGGTAAATCATCATGAACACACATACAACATTTAAATGTTAATTCATAATCTAAAATGTATAAGCCCGGACATAAATGACACACTAGTTCACTATAACTGTAAAAGTTTGATTTGCACATAATACACAACAGCATATTTTTCGAGTGATATTTGCGGTTGTGTAGGTATAGTTCTTTGTGGACTGTTGTGCTAAAGTGACATTGGAAACATTCAAAAAGATGGGAAAATGTTATGGCTTCATTACTAAAGCTGGATTCCAAGTTAAAGAATACTGATGATAGTTCCTCCAAGCATTCCGTTATCCTGTAACAAATAATTTTTAAATTGAAAGATAAAGAACATTTTTAAGGACTCACCTATTAACAAAGTTTTGGGGTATCAACTCCTCGGCAGTTATACTATTGACTATAGCTGAAAAACGATGTTCTGCAATGCAATGCAGTCCTAGTTGTTTGCCATTTACAGCTATTTTTCTTGCATGATTACAATAGATACAAGTGGGTACTGTCATTTTTAAACACTTTTGCAGTAATATTCTGGGATCGAATTTGTCTAAAGGTTGTTCTAACTGTAACTCAATCACGGTAATATCTGGACCTGCAACTTGAAGGAGACTATCTGGTTTTTTAGCAGATTGTGTTTCATTTTCTTTTGGTTCTGCTTTAGTCTCATCTATGTCAGGTTTATTGTCCATAATTTTTGTTTCTGTCTCAATTTCATGATCGTTTTCATACTCGCTTTCTATCTGGTCTACTTCCATAGTGAGTTTTTCGCTGTCATCACTGTCTTCAAGATCTGGTTCATAAGTATCAAGTTTAGGCAGTTTAAGTGATAATTTTGGCACTTTTCTAGTTTCTTCTGGTTCTGCCACAGACTTTTGATGATCATTTTCTGCAGTATTGTTACATTCAGTTTGATTTTCATTAGTATTGTTTTGTTCATCAGATTTATTACTTAAAGTGTCAAAGTGATCTGTTGGGGTTTCAGTGTTTTCTTTTTTGATAAATTTCTCAAGACTGTGATCTTCATTAACATCTTCCTTATTAGAATCCATATTTTCTGGTACGATAAAATCTGATTGTTTGGGTGACTGACACTTGGTATTATTTTCCCTAGTAGAATGATTACTGTCATCCTCTTCTTCATTTTGAATACTCATTTCTGCTTCATCATTATTAGACTCCATCAAAGTTTTACCAGTTATGATGCCAGTGTCTACATTTTCCAGAACTAAAAATAAAATATACTAATAATATAGGAATTACCTAAATGAATCTTGTTATTATATAAATAGTGATAGAAGGTTCTCATTCCATTGAATATACTGTGGTTATAAGTAATATTTTGATAATTTATTGAGTGTGAGAGTGTAGGAAGAGTTTGGAAGTGTGATGGGCTGCTTAAAGTACTTACTAACATTAACGTAATGCAAACAAGATACTTATGTATGTTACATACCTATATCTATCTAATTGATAAAAAAATATTTGCTGACTATTATATATATATAAAATAATAGATCCATAAAGTCATAATAAGTAGTGTCAGACCGTAAGCAATTTTATGTTTCCATTTATTTCCTTTCATTAGTTTTAAATTATAAAGGGATTAACATACAGCAGTAAGTATTGAATAATACTTATTGCATCACAATATAATAAAATTTCATAGAAACTAGTAGAAAAAACATAAATATTAAGTAGGTAATTATCATCAATATAAAAGAAGCAAAAAATAATTTTGGTTCAAATTAATATATATGGCATATGATAAATATGATATATTTTTACAAGTTATTTAAAAAATGTAAAGGTACCTACTTAAGTATATATGCTATAAGAATCCAGTCATAGGAAAGAACTTTCATTTTAAATAAGCTTATCAAGTAACTTACCCCAATTGCTACTATTATCCATAATGTCTGTATCCTGTTCTCTTGCTGCTTCAGGTTGTACCCGTTCCGTATTAGATTCAGACTCCCCTGTTACGTGATTTTCAGGGGTAATCTGTTGTTTAACTGGCTGTTTTTTAAGTTTATTCTTTATCACACAATTATGATAGAAAAAATTGTCTTGTTCACTAAATAACTTATCACACTCACAACATGCTATATAACAAGGTTCATTATAAACACTAAAAAATTCATCAAGAGTATTTTTATATCCAGGTTGAAGATTGTGTTTAGATTGAATATGTTGACATAGATCTTCTAACAATGAAAACATTCCTAAACAGTATAAGCATATATATCGTTTATGGAACTCCAGCATATGTATATATAAGTTCCAATTTTCATAGTATGTACCACATGCTGAACAAAGAAAAACTTTACGAGTTAATTTAAATCCAGAGCAAGAATTATTTTGAGATACTTCTTGTACATTTTCTTCATCACACTGAACTACATGTTCTTGTAAATTTGGTAAAGAATCGAAACCTGTCCTACTACACTTTGGACACTTAAACTGAACAGATGGCTGAAGTCCTAAATATTGAGCATATTCTGTTATCTTCTGTTTTGGTTTGAATTTATTTTTATTTTTTTTAATAGACTTCTCAGACTTATTTTCTGAACTGGTAATCACTACATCATCTTGATTATTTTGATGAAGTTGTGATAATTCAAAAAGGGATTCATTAAAGTATGGGTTTGAGTGAGTCACTGTTTCACTACAAGCATTTAAAGTATCTTCTGAGTTATATGTCAATTTTGGATCAACTTTTTTATTTTTCTGAACTTTAACAACACTCTCGTCAATTACTAAGGCGTCACTTTCAGAACTGTATGAATTATCATCATTATTTGCAAAATTAGTGCTATCACCATTAATTTTCGTAGCTTCAAAGTAGTCTGTCGTGTTTTCTTGATTAATAGCAATATCCCCAACTGGGTATTTTGCCATTATGGGGCCCACAGCTCCATTCTTTGTGTGCTCCGTCACCTGGACTTCAGATAAAAGGTCCTTTGGACCATTTTCCATAACGAATTCACTTACTTCTTGGCTATCTGTAAACAATAAACAATTCTTTAATTTCTCATAAACACAAACTGTCAAGTTTATATTACAATTCACTTTTACAACGAATAATGATAATTCGGAATATATTTACCGTTTCATAATATATCTGCCACAAAGCAAGGCCACTAAATGGAGAAAAAGGGCTTACGACCTAAAGCAATATATTAAAATATTTTTTGCAGAAAACAATTTTCACATACCTTTACGACAACCACTGAATTGTTGGACTGAAATTTGTATCATTTATGTAGTGAGACATATTTAATAACAAATTCACATATCCCCGCCTAAGGTTAAGAAAATGGCGCTCCTGTGCGTCGAACAAGCACTCTCGTGATTGAATACTTGCGATATGAAAAAAATTGGTTGGATATTAAAATCATTGGAATTTTTATAAATTTTGTGTTGAAAATTATAATTGAACATAAGGGAATTACAGGTGGGTGCTTCTTTGAAGGTTTTACTTTAAAAAATTGAATAAAATGCTCCTATTCTCATAAATTGCAAATTTGGTTATGCGCATGCGTGGATCACGTCAATTTTTATAATTTATAAATTTCAGTATAGTTCATGAAATGGAATGAGAACTCCTAAATTTAAACAGTTTTGTACCTACCTACAAACGTGATAAAAAAAGTTGTTATATTTAAATAAATTTAAATCACAAAAATTCTAGAATCGATACTGAGCAATCGATCATTGTCACGGCTATTTACGAGAAAAATGTCGTAAGGTTCCATGCTTGCTCTTTTGTAGTTTGTTTGGTGTGTAAGTATTTATTTATTTATATTATAACGACTACACCATAGAGAAATATGGACTACACCGTGATGATAATATCAAATAGTACGTCACTAAGTTGAATTACAACTGTAAAAATTGACTTGGAAAACAAGAATAATCTACTTAGATCGATTTTACAATAATCGATTCCGTGTTATCTTTGGATTAGAACAGGATTAGACGCCACATGCATTGATTTAATAAAAAACAGTTATTTGAAATGGAG